>JANHGB010025897.1:0-11151 GCA_026283785.1 Coracopsis vasa | reverse complement strand
CCCCCTTCAGATACTGGAAGGCTGCTATGAGGTCTCCACGCAGCCTTCTCTTCTCCAGGCTGAACAGCCCCAGCTTTATCAGCCTATATACTTTTTTATTGAGTTTTCACTTTTGATGGACTAACAAATTATAATTGATTTGTTTTCTTATGAATATAACACATAGTCAATCTGTCCCAAATAAGGAGAAAAGTGATTCCAGATGGAACCCAACTAAGGGCTTAGGGAAAATATTTGTCTTTCTGGGGCCAGATGGGATGCCATAGGGCTATTTGCAAAGATTTTGTGTTTTGGTTTTCAGGGAAATGCCTGCTGCCTGTGTTCTTATTTCTCATAGCTTTCTTGCAGGCAAAGGGGCAGGAAAGAGTCAAAGGAGCAAGGAAAGCAGAAATATTGATACATGACTTTAGCAGTGCACAGTCAGTAATAACAAGAAAACTTGGCAAACAGGTATATAGGAAGAGATAATTTTCAAGATTCCTGCCTAAAAAATCCTATTTTGGTGATAATGCAGCTTTTCCTGCTTGATAGTGCTAGTCTGCAGTCTTCATAGTCTTGCCTAAATGGGTAAGTGTTCGTGTCCATCAGCAGCAACTATGACTTTGAAATTACTTGAGCTGATCTTTCTGAAAGGGGTGACCAAGATGTGACATACTTATTCCAGCCAAGTTAAGCAAGCTTTGCATTCCCAAACTGTACCAGGCTTAGGAATGTTAATCTACCATAAAAATAAATGGATGTGTTTAAGTCAGTAAAATTAACGCTCTTGGATTTAATGTTTTCTGTAGGTCAAGTAAGGTAGAACTGTGGATATACTATAGGCTAAGACAGTGTCAGGTTTAAACAGCTTCTCTACAGGGGGTTATTTTATGAACAACCATAATGCAGTTTCATTATCTGAGCAGCATGAGCTGTTGGCAGGAATGGATGTTTTTAAGAATTTAAGTCTCTTATTTGAAAGTAATTGGTCCTGAGCTTTGCTCCCTGCTTTCAGCTTTGAACCCATTAGCTGCTAGGGTAAACCAAGTTTGAATGTGTAATGGCTGGGTTTCAAATGTATGCCACAAACTGTTAAACAATGGCTCCCAAATGTAAGTTGCATTTAGCGCTGGACTTGGCAGTGCTGGGGTAATGGTCAGAGTTGATGATCTTGAAGGTCTTTTGCAACCTACTTGATTCTATGATTCTAAGATTTTGGCTTTTGTCAGTAGAAGTAAAACCCAGTACACAAGCATTAGCTTGTTGCAGCTTCTCACCTATTGTAGACCGCTTAGGAAACAGACTCCTGCAGATCTTCAGTGTGATGCAAGTGATGACCACTTGAGGCTGAAGACTGTTAATAATACTTTTCTAAATTATGTCAGTTGAGAGCTATTTTCCATTTAACTCCCATACGCCCGTTTCACAGGTAATACATGCCATTTGCTGAAAGGCACTTCAACAAAACCTGGCTTGAATTCATACCATGTTTTCCTGAAGAATTAAATGGAGTTTTAAAATCAAGTGCTAAATTCAAGAGTCACTTAATTAAGTGACAGTCACTTTGCAAATGGTTTTTGCTTCTTATAGTCAAATAATCAAAATCAGTTTACAGGCAAAACGTGACTTGCATGATTTGCACAAGAGGTATGTCACAAATCTTTTGGTTTGGATAGATAACCTTTGCTGCCATTGTTAAGCTTTGCTCTGGACTTCGAGGATTTTGATTCATTGGTCAGTGTACTAAGGATGCAGTTACTCCATGAGTTAAAGGGAACCTCAGTAGGTAAAGTGAGTGACATACACATTTTTTCAATCTGTAGTGGGATGAATTAAAAATGTCCTGATGAATTTAAAACATTAAATGTATCACTAGAGATTTTGTTAAATGACTCTGAGACCAAAAGAAACCTTTTGGAATGCTCCCTTTTAATCAGCTATTAATACGTGAAAGAGAGAAGTCCTTAGGTTGCAAATTACTTTTTGATCCACAGAAAACTTGTCAATCAAGTAATTTTACATACATTTAATGATTTATTAGTAACACAAATGGATGTTTTGGGCTGAACAACAAATTCTCATTTCAAAGACCTTTGAAGAAATACCAGCTTAGACACAACATCAGTATCCCAACAAAAGCCCCCCTGAAGAAGAATGTGGTTTATCAGATGTTGAAGGACAGATGAGAAATTCCATATGACTTAAAGCCATTGCTTATGCTAAAGGCATATGAACTGCAAAGTAGCTATAATTAGGATACTGGTTTATGCATTGTGAATGTAAGCCTTCCAGCATTCCATACAGACAGTGATGTTACTGCACAAAGCCAGTCTTTAGTAATTATGAAGAATCTAAGGCAATTCATAATCTATTTTCATACTGTGATTTAAGCCTTCTGGGTTGGGAAAGAGTTGTCTGCAATCTATTGTAAAAGAAGAAAAAAGCAGAAATACAAGATTAAATAAATAAGTAGAGAAGAAGTTAAATAGAATCATACACATAAAAAATAACAGATGAAACCAGAAGGAAATATATTCAGTGACAGAATAAGTTGAGATTTAATGAATAATTCTGTCTCTTAATGTGAAAAAAAAACAAAACAGGAGAGGCAGTGGATATTTGGGCTTACAACAATCAGTCTAGAATATTATTATGGAAAGCTGAACGAGGTAATATTCTTTATTCCTTATTCTGTAGTGACCTCTTAATAAGATTTTTCTTAGTCTACTATGGTGTTCCTACTAGGTAATATGCTAACAATCTACCAAAAGAAAACTACTGTAGCTGAAAATGGAGCTCTTTCATAGGGAGAATGAAACAGAAGAATAAGAACTAAGGCTGACATAATTCAAGAAACAGACGCTTTCTGGTTTCTGTTGCGATGCTTTGGGACTTTTAAGCTGTCCTGCACTGGCTGAGAAAAGATGTCCTGGTATGGGGAGATCTCTGGGTTATATGACTCTCTTGCTCACTGTTCCTGTGGACCTCTGAGACAATCACTTGTTGGCATCATAGGCTTCAGACAGCTCTGATTCATGTTATGATAAGCCAGTTCTCCTGACAACATCAAGACTGCTGTACTGGAAATGATATATGACCCTTCTGCTCTGGCCTTTTACTGGATACGTGTCAGTGGTTCCTGAAAAACAAACCTGTAATCTTTAGGAAATTCCAGCACAAATGCCAGGTTTTAGAACTGAGAGTCTTAAAGGAAAAGGACTGGTGTGTTACTGTTTCTTCCAAGTTCATTATCAATAGTAAAGGAATCAATGAAATTATGAAAGAAAACCATTTATTTCACCTTATGGAACCACTGATTGTTATTTCAGCACCTATTTTTTCCTGGTCATGATATAGATTCATGGATATCCTGTAATTAAAGGAATATACTAAAGAATGCAAATATGGGTTCTGCCACTGCTCTTGAAGTAATACAGAAATTACCGGTTACTCGCAGGAATTGAAAGGAGCACTCAGAATTGAGGAAACTGTACTGCAGCTTTTAAAAGAGTATTGTAAAACATAATATGAACTTCTATAACTGTGCCATCATTTCAGTCCATTAGTACATTGGTTACTTGCAACATTACATGACCAAACACCATTGACTTCAAAGATATTTAGTTGTGGTTTAGTGGGTTTCTGAAATAGAACCACTGAGATAAACTTTCGAGGCAAATGGGTCCTGTCCTGTGCAAAAGAGAAGAGTACTTCTAGAGGACAGCAACACTCCCACTTTCTGACCAAGACCTTTCACAGTGCTGTAGAATGCTGTAGATGCATCAGTGAGAACAGCTGAGGTATTTTTACAAGTAGCATCCTATCAGCTGAAATAGATGTACTCTAAGAAACTTTTCTGGGAAACAGAGGGAAAATCACTACTTTCTACTATGGTCTGTTAAAAATATAGTACAAGCTATCATCTTTTGTAATTGAGGCAACACTAACACAGAAATTCAGGAACTGGAAATACTTAAAGCTTATAGAGAACATAAAGCATGCCAGTTACTGTTCAGATTAACACTGAACTGCAAGCCACATATAATTTGCAACATTTTTCAAAGCACTGACTTGATCATTTTTTCCCCCTTGCTTTTCCATAGCATAGTGGTTTAGGTCTGCTCGATCCCGCCTGCACATTTCATCAGAGAGCACAGTGCATAGGTACAAGTTATGAGTAAGGACTCTGTAATGCTTAGATGATAAATTCAGTAAGTGATTTTGAAGGTTTTAGAGCAAAAGGGAAGAGCTGCATGCCCTGAAGTCTTTGATAGAGATGAATTCCTATTTAAGAGAAAGGTCTTATGACATCCTCTGTCAGCATAAAGCACTCAAGGGTAATTTCAGCTGTATTTTTAGGGTGATACAGGGCGAGGAGTTTATGATGCAACTGTGTTAAATGGTTTAGTTTTGGTGGAATAGATTAAATCTCTTTTTTAACTTCTGTGTATAGTTTATGGTCTATGATTCTGTGATA
Organism: Coracopsis vasa; assembly: GCA_026283785.1. NCBI lineage: Eukaryota > Metazoa > Chordata > Aves > Psittaciformes > Psittacidae > Coracopsis > Coracopsis vasa. Next base: position 6,695 of record JANHGB010025897.1, on the reverse strand, counting down.
GTTCTGATGGAGGTAGGAGTGCAAGACTTCTTCCTGGGTGGAGTTAGTGAACTGGGAAGGAGGAAAAGTTTCAGAAGTACCTGAGAGACTTTTCCTTTTTTCATGAGATTAAAGTCCCCCAAACACCATTAAAACGAGCTATGTTCTCAGAGGCCAGCAGAGTCACAGAGAGGGAGCTCTTCTGATACAGCTGACAAGAAACTAAGACACAAAAGTCAGGAACTATCGAGCAGGCTCTGGTCCGCTAAACCCAGAACAAGGGAGGCATCTAAGTATAGATAAATCAGCTGTGCCACCTTCTTAAAACAGTAGCTTGTTTGATAGATTTTAAATCTCTTTGAAGACACTGGTTTATGTCTGTCTTTGTGCTTGTGTGTGAGCTCAGCCTATGAACTGCAGAGATGGCATAACAAAGGTTAATGGAGTGCTCAGGTTCACGTAACTCCTATGAATTAGAAGAAACTTCCTAAAACAGAGGAGGCTCAACAAAATCAAATATAAAAATACTTCATGCAGAGTTCGTGGTGGACTAAATAATACTTCCAGACAGCTGCAATGTAATTTTGCCAAACTGAGATAAAATAAATGCCAAGGAAGTGTCAGGGTGAACAAAGGAAGGGTTCCTCCCTCCTCCAGTTGACACAGGAATATACATTCCTCAAATCTATCATAATTTGAAGTCAAACACACAAACAACGTTCTCTCCCTTATTTTGATAAACACCGGCAGCATTGTGAACTCAGCATTAGATTGTGAAATCAGCTGTGAGGCTGCTGAGGAGAATAAGGGAGAATGAGTCCTGTTCTTTTGTTCCTCCCACAGAGAGCTATGCAGAATTTCAGAGCAGAGAGGAATACAAAAATGGGTATAGCCTTGCCTCTTCTCTTCCCAAGATAATCTGCCCCTGCAAATGAGTCAGTGACAAGAATAGTAAATACTTTTTTATATTAATAGCAATAATTAACATCTTTGGGAGGAGAGGGGGAAACGATTCTTTCTTTGTGCTATTCATGTAATAGTAAAACAATCTAATGCTCATGAAGAATTGTATCCCCAGGGCATAATTTGAAGGTAGTCGACTTATATAGTTTCCAAAGGCTTATTCTTATAAAGATAAGAAGAATGGTCTTAGATCATCTGGAAATGAGTTGTACTCAACACACTAGACAAGCAAGAAGGGTTTGGAATACAATTTTCATTAAGGACGAAGGATTGATTTGTGTCACTTGGCAGATAAGTCTACTACACTTTCATCTTTTCAGGTTCACTCAGTAAAGAGTAGACTAATTTTACAGTGAGGCTTTCCTGATAGGTGTGCTGTGGAAACTCCACAGAGGTGGAAGCTGTCCCATCAGCACAGCTGTTCAGCTATCTCCCAAGGGCCATAACTGCTCTTCAGGGACTGCAGAAGACTACTTTATATGGGCTAATTGTAGGTTATCCAAGCTCAGATTCTGTGTCCAAATTTTAATTCACAGAAAGACATGAAGTATTTAAGACCAGAGCAAGTCTGACTGAATTGTTTTCCATTTCAGTGTGTAAACAATGTTAAGCTCCATAGCCCTTTCGGTGTACGAAATACAACTCTGAGCTTACCTTAAGGTTGTTGTTAGTGGTGCCTCTGAGTATGAAATGTCAGTGCATTATGCAAGTTTAGCTGTCTTCTCAAAAAGTACCAAGCCACACAGTGTCTTTGGATATCTAGGAGTAAACCTGACGTGGCTGTCTTCAGAATAATACCTTGTTCACAGCAGTTTAAGGGATGTCAGAATTTTGTTTTCTTATTGGTTCATCAGAGAAATAGAATGACAGTGATTTATCCTTTTCCAAGCATAATAATTCTCTTTATTGGGGAGGGGAGAAGGAATCTTCATACATGCCTCATCAACTCAGAGAAATCTGTCGGAAAGACAACTGTTGGAACTGGGTGGACTGTTTGCAGAAATGTGGTCTCCTTGTCTAACCACAAAGTAACTGATCCTAGACTGATGTCCTCCAGTGTCTGGCAAACACTGTGGGATTGACCCACCTGAAACCTTGCCTTGAAGCTTTGTTACAAATCTATCTCTGAAAGTGCCTGGCATCCCAGTTTATGTGGATAATAGTGACTGGTCAGATCAATCATATGAGCTAATTTTGACAAGTATTTCTAGTGTAAATACTTGTCTGAATTTGAGAACATGAACTTCTGGAAATACTTGAGCTCACAACTTCAAAATTGCATGTATATCTACAATATTGAAAATCTAATACCAAACATTGACTTGAAAATTAACAAAATGAAAGTATAAGTGTGGATGATATCAAAGGGTTTTTTTTTTAATCTCAGTGGAATATCCAGATAATATTTGCTTAAATCTTAGTACAATGTAAGAGAATACTAAGAGTTAGAAATGCTATTTGCTGTCTTGGTGGCAGCATAGAAAATGCAATCTCACTTTAGTATTAGTATTTTAATTTATACGACAATTAATAAGATGACTTCTATTCATGCACATCCAATTAGCTATCTATAAAAACCCATCTTGCAAAGATCTATTAGGTGATGGTAGGAAAAATAAGCAAATAAAAATGAAAAATTCTTTTAAAATCCAAGCCTGGAATTTTCCTCCTTAACCTTTAAAATGCATTTATGTACTTGTGTTTGTTATTTAAACGTATGAATAAATGACTTCAAAACCTGGTAAATGATGTTGCAAGAAACTTTAGAACTAGTAGGAAAGAGCTTCTTTCTTTGTCACAAACTACTTGAGACTGAGGGCTAGCTAAGGAGCGATAAAACCTGGAACAGCTGTAAATCACAGTGTGTAGGATTATGTTTCAAATATATAGTAGCTTATTCCTTGCTTTGTTTGCTTTCTGCCACATTTATCAAGTATATGTTGAAGGGAAATCAATAATTTCTTAGTCTTTTACTCTTCCCTGCCATTGAATGGTACTTAATATTTTTCTGTAAGTCTTCAGTGGCTGATCCCTTTCTCTCTCTTTTAATCCGTGGATCTATACAACATATCAGAGATCCCCTGCCTATTTCCCCTAATTTTTCATAATTGTATGGAATTGCTTTTTAGAAAGCACAACAGGAGCATGTATTTCTCCTGCCTGGTGATCAGTAAAACAGATACTGCTTTGATTCTGAAAGCATTACCAGGCGCTAGGAGCTTTCGGTATGAACAACAGTAGGGACTGAAGCTGAATATGAAGAACTGAGGAAGAAACTGCAGAGGTGTAATGTGTTATCGTAGTCTTCTGAGAAGTGCTGAGAGCCCCATCGCACAGTTAAAACCAGACTGCACTCTGTACTCATCATAAGGCTGAGCAGGTAATTTGGTGTGAACAACTGAGAAAAATTAACTTCCTCTGACTAGAATTACTTTACAGACAGCGCTGTTTTCAGCCACGTTCCTATAAATAATTCCTGGTGTGTAGCTAATTTACGAAAAATTCACAAACCTGAAGGCTAAAATTTGAGCTACTTTGGCTTGAGAAGTCCTAAAATACATCGGTATTTCTTAAATAAGGAGGCAGAATTTGTTATCCTGTACAAAAGCAAGTACAAATTATGCACTTACATTCAAAACTCTGTCACAGTCTTCACGTAACATTCTGCACTGCCATCCATTTGCTTCTAGAAAAGGAGTACAAACAATTTTTAACCTATGTTTGTTTAACAATGGGCATGACTATTTGTAGAAGATTTGATTTCTGTTTTCTTTCCTCTCTACTGAGGACAGTACGTTAGGAAGGGAAAATATTAGCTTATCTGATCTTTCTCATCCTCATTTTTTCCATAGGCATTTTGCACTAGTGCGTATATCCAGCAAGAGATGATCTTTGATGGGTATATGCCCATCGACCTAATCACAGTCATAGTAACATTCTAACTCACAAATGATTCATGTTGCAAGTGAGAAATGAACCCAGCTTTCCTGCTGTGGTCATTACTTCTCCTTTGGTGATCTCTTGGTTTCGTCTTTGGGGGAAAGCAGAGGGAGGTATAGGGCTTTCTTAGGCAAACAGCAGTGTATTTTTAAATGAAATATATCCCAGTCTAAATCTACTTTGGTACTGTAAGTCGTATTTTTAATATGCTCTTTTATTAATAGAAGAATAATTAATAGGTCTGTACCTTTATGAAAGACAAAATAATCCTACAAATATTATCATGTGGTATTTTTTTCCAGATATTTAAATTTTCAGTGTCTCTATGGTGTTCCCAGTAGAATTATTTCCTGTAATCGCACATGATGTAATTTGGGGTTCCTTTTATTTTCCCTTCTTTATGGGAATGTCCATGCTGCAGCCGGGTACATGACTGTACAGTGGTTTGCTGGAAAGGTCAGCAGTGGCATAACCTGTATCCACATGTAGGCATTTAAGAGTTTATTCTGAAGTTCCCATTACTTCCAGTGTTATCCTTCATCTTTCAGCCAGTTACTCTTCAAGGAAGTTAATCTTCAAGTAGAGTCTTGTAATGAATAGATACCATGGCACTCACTTACACTGTGGAATCAGCTCTGTCATTTTGTCAGGCAAGAATTCCCCCAGCATCAATGATTGTAGGTCTGAGCATGCCGGCCCTAATGCAAACAGAAGTGCAAAGCCTTATTGACTGGAAATGGGGAGGATGTGCTCTGTTTGCCATAAAGATATTTCTAAGAGGATGTTGCCAATTTTAAAAAGCTCTGAATTCACAGAAGAGTTGAGGAGAAAAAGCAGAGAGTCTGCAGTCAAGGCTTTGTTTGAGCAGACTTGTGTTAAAAAATGGCCTTACCAAAGCAACCAATAAGTAAGAAAGGGTACCTTTAGGGAGTGGTGTTCCCCCCATGCCTGTCATGAAGCATTTTAGTTAAACTGATACTAATTGGAGTAACTGTTCCAGAACTTGGATATATGCCCTTGGAAGGATAGCTGAGCATCTTTCCAGTTCAGTGAACAAGTTACTAAACCTTTCTGTTACAGTCTTCTAAGTAAAATCAAGCATACATGGTGCGTGAACCATAATCATGTGATTCCTTGTAATCTTGGGATGTTTTCCTTAGGTTAAGAGCGCATTGGGCTTGAAATGCACTTATTTGTAGCTCAGAGGAATCGGTTTCAATTATTACTAAAAATAGTAATAGAAATAACAAAATTCAGCATATGTAGTGATATGGAGGGGACTGGAGGCATCTGTCAAAACTTAGCTAAACTCTCAAAACTGAAAAATACCAAAGAAGTTCCTGGAAAAGGAAGCCACCCTCGTAAGACAACTGAATATGGCAAGATCAAATGCCTAGCAGTTAAGGAACATGTAAGGAACATGTAAGGAACACAGCTAGTCAGAAAGCACTCCAAGATGGCAAACAAGGTGAGGTACAAAATAAAATCTAGCATTCTGGAGGAAGAAGAAGGGAGAAGCCTAGGGACTTTGGTATGAAATTAGCTGATAATAGCATGTTTTCCAGAGGGAAAACGAAAGTATTAGAAAAGATACCACATTTACTAGTGTCTTAATGTCCTGGGTTCAGCCACAACGCTTAAAAACCACAAATGTTTGGGAAACTAATGATGACATGATAAAGAAGACAAAAATTGACAATCAGTTTCTATTTATAGAAGCACTAGGCAGTTAGGGCTTGTCAGGATTTATTTCGACTACCATCACTATTACCACCTGTAGAACCACATGAGAAAACATAAACTAGGCATGTCCTTTGGACAGAGATGGACTCAGTGACCCAACCAATCTCAACCTTATTAATTTCTGTGGCATTTCTAAAGGGGAGAGAGCTATAAGCAAGAGCTATTTATTCTATTCCTGCCAAATAACAGTGAAAGTAATACGAATGCCAACAGCACGTGGGTAATTTTTTCTTCTGTGTGAACAAGTGGTGAACCTTGGTCATTAGTGTAGCTTTGTCACTTGACAAATCTAGAACCGGGAAGATTTGAATACTGTGGCTACTCCCAGTATTGCATTTACCCCCCTTTTCTTTGATTTTCTCAAACGATCTGAATTTCAAGGTTCTCAGTATCACCTCGTGGCTTCTTGTATAGTGGTCTCATCAGAGACATCAGGAAAGCCATGTCATTCTGGTTTCAGAGATTGTTCTGAAATCTCCAAAGGAAGAGGAGTTTCTCTTGACTTCTCATTCAGGCCAGAGGAAACACAAATTAAGCCAGCACATGCCTTCCTTCTCCTTGTGCATCATACCCATCAGGGATAATTTCATTGTCTAGACCAACAAGTAGAGGAAGAGATCTGCCTGTACATCCCTTCACACACAGACGATGTGGAAGGAGTTGGAAGAGCAGATGGGTAGCATTGGTGATCTTCCTCATGTGCTGCTCTCTGGAGCTGGTAGCTCAGAAAGGGAGGAGTAAGGGGAGGGGAAAGCTACCGCTGACTGCGGTACAGGTGTTTTGCAAGGAGAAATGGTAATCCTGTGCTCCAAACTTCCACAATCTAGTCCTTGTAGCACTGACAAAAGCAAAGTTACTGCTTCATGAAATACTTTGTGTGTTTTGGCTAATACAGCTTTTGATCTTGAGTCCTTAAGGTAAGAAAGACCACCTTAGAGAAGGAAGTGCTTAGTATTTGACAGGCTGAGGACACTGGGGCTGTTCAGCCTGGACAAGAGAAGCTGCGTGGAGACCTCAGAGCAGCTTCCAGTGTCTGAAGGGGGCTCCAAGGATGCTGGAGAGGGACTCTT
>JANHGB010025893.1:0-24165 GCA_026283785.1 Coracopsis vasa | reverse complement strand
GCTGCTATGAGGTCTCCACGCAGCCTTCTCTTCTCCAGGCTGAACAGCCCCAACTTTCTCAGCCTGTCTTCATACGGCAGGTGCTCCATATTATATATGTTATTACCTTTGACTGACACAGTTCTGTAGACGTCACATCCTCATATCAAATAACCTCATTAGTGTGATTAAGTATTAGGCATGGGTAACGCATCAAGACCTCACCAGTTAAAAAACATTTTGGTCACTATTGCCATGAAATTTCTTCTCACAAGTGGTGTACTGGGCTGATATATCAGTGACTTCACAATTAGTTTCAGCTCACTATTTGCCATAATAACCAAACCCAATTTCTATTCCCACTAAGAACAAGAAAATCTTACCCTCAAAACACACACACACACCCCTTGATTATTATTTCTTAAATAAACTTGGATTCTTCCACCAGTTGTTTTTAATGCAACTGAAGAATCCAATCACCACTTTCCATCTACCACCTCCACTGCTTGCCAGACAAATGACTTGGACAAAATATAATGCAAATTTCAGTGAGTTTATTTTTCCAGCAGCCCTGAAAATTGCACTGCTTTCAGCTCTACTTGTACAGGACAGGTAATCTTTACAGTCCTTAAAAAAAATTGTTCTAACATGCGATAAACCAGAACTACATAATTTCTATTATAAAAATGTTTCTTTTTAAAAAGTATGCAAGGATAATCTGCACCTTGGGTCTAATGAGGTTGTGTTAGCTTCTTCTGGAACATATTTCCCTTCTGCTACCCAGCTGGGGCCACACTGCACACTGAGGATGGAAATGTGAGGAAGGATGAGAGTAGGAAAGAGGAAGGGAAGTGGGGGTGAGAAACGAGGGACTGGTGGAAATCTTATGTTTGTGATAGCCTTCTTCCAGTTATTTCTGAATTAGTAAAACAAAACCAATACACCAAAACAAAAAACCATAGCAGACTATACGAATACCTTGTTTAATTATAGTTCAATGTATTTTGAGCATATAGTTGCACATACTTTTTCAATGCTGAGGTATTAAGAAAAACTAAAGAATTAGCAACTACCTATTACCAACAGAATGCCTTGGAAGTGTATTACCTACAGGCAAATTATTTGAAATAAATATTTGAATATTTATCTTTTGCAAGAGTGTTTAAAAATTTTTTTGTGGCAGTCCACCAGAGCAAGTCTTTGTTGCAGTCCGTATTCTCTGTATGTCTACGTCTAAGAGAACTAAGCGATTCTATTCCTTACTTAATTTCTTGTTTTCCCCTCCTACTTTTGTTAACAGGCTTTGATTTAATAGGGTTTTTTTGAAACCTAGTTCATTACTGTATCAAAGATGGTAGCAATCCAGCAATTTACCTATCAACTTCTTCTCAATACACAAGCAATTTTTTGTTATAAAAGAGTAACTTACTGGAGCAGTGGTCTATTGTTATGGCATATGGACCTATTAGTGTAGTAAATTTATCATTAAACATGACATAAAAGATGCATTATCATCCATTAAGTTCAGGTAGAAGCAAACCATTGGATGCTACCTACCCCTGGATCCCTCACACCAGAATATCCTTTCCAGTAATGCATGTGTGGTCTTTGAAGGAAGTTTTCCTTTTAGATGGTAAATGGTAGCCTACAATTAAATGCGCAGAGCTTTAAAACGTAAGCTGACTTCAAGACACTAGCATTAACATTTACTACTATTTAATGAGGGCCAGCCCAGTTAAAAGTCCATAAATTATTACTTATTTTACATGGACAGGAAACCTCCTATCATGTCCTGCCCCCAAATCATCCTTCATTACATTTTTTCCCATCAGGAAGGGGAAATCTGCACAGCCCTGGACTTCTAAAGCAGAGAAACAGGACCTCCAGGCAAAAAGCACAAAGAGATGCCCCCTATTTTCAGTAAAATGATTTAAATAGCAAAAATATATTGCACGGTAGCATACTATGGTGCTGCCCTGAGAAAAATGTGATTTGATCTAAATTTACACCTGTAGCTGACTAATTACAGGAAGATAATTTGTCTGTTGAGTTTTGCCTATTTTAATTCTAATAATGTTCTTTGGCAAATGTAAATGTCTTTTTTTTTTGTGTTTTGTTTCTAAGAAGTAAAGCCCAAGATGCAATTGGAAAGGTCATTCTCCACAGTGAGAAATATTGCAAGATAAACACAGTCCTCTACTTATTGTAGCCAGTCTGACTTTTGCCCACTGAAGCCTGTTTCAGTTTCAGACCAAAACTTTAATTAGAGCAGGAATTGCACAAAAGTGCAGAACATTTTTATTTGAAGGGTGATTATCTCAAATCATCAAGACTGATCTATAAAGATTAACAGCTTTCTTTATGTGGCTTCTACTGTTCAGTTATTTTACAAGCTTTGCTAGTGCCTTAAAAGAAAAAACAGGGAGAAAAAATAGGGAGGGGATAGAAGAGGATGAATTCTGCAACGCCAAGCTTTGATTTTGAAGTAAGCAAGACTCAAAGTCCAACTGCCAGAGGCAAGAGCCTCATACACCACACATGTTGCTTTCCAAGTAAGCTCAATAAGTACTTTCTCACCAAAAAGCTGATCAACTGAGAGTGTTGATGTCGTGTTGGTCAGTCATTTGTCTTCTTATTGCTGAGCAGAGATGAAAGTGACAACACCAAGAACAAACACCCAAATTTTACACAGGCCTCCTTCACCACTCATGAAAAGAGAGAAAGAAACAGCTAGGCTCCACCCTGATAGTGATGGTAAAGTCCTAGGGAATATCATATGCAGCAGTGGGCAGTTTTCTTTACATAGTTGTTAGGTTCAAAGTCAAAAGTTATACCTACATAAGTCACCTCATTCCTGACTGTTGGAGAAAAGACTTACTTTTACGTAGTGAGAAAGCAAGGAGGCAGAAAGTAACCAACATTATGTAAAATATTCACATTGAGAAAAGATGATGTTTGGTGGACTTTTCCATTTGTAGGAGATTCTTCACTGCTGGAAAAAAACAGCTTGAATGGAGCACATGAAGAGGCAGGTGCATGAAGGAGTACGAAGCTGCTCTGGGTGTGTTCAGAATCAGTACAAAAGGCTATCACTTAGCTGAGACCCACACAACAGCCCACTCACAACATTTGTACTGTTGGTAATCATTGCAAACCAGTTATCCCTTTTAACAGGCTAAAGGATTTAAGAAGATAAGTTTCCTAAGGACTTCCATCACGCTAGGATGGTACCACATTGTTCCTTCAAAAGAGAACTTTTTCATGCTCATGAACATGAAGAGACAGGCTGAATTATCCTTCTGTCACTGATCAAGCCCAGAAGGTATGGCTAGAGGAATGAAAAGTGCTCCTCAGATGCTCTCTTTTATAAACTGGTGACAGGAGGAGAAAATGCTTCAAAAATCTCAAAGACCTCAATTCAAATGTACTTGCAGAAGCATCTTTTTATCTATCAAATGCTTTTGGAGTCCAATTAAGCACAGTACAGGAAGGGATGGAATGGCCCTGAATAACCTTTGCACAAGATAATGCTTGTACACCAAGACTGCAAAAAGCCATAGAAGTTATTTAAACCTATATTTTTTTGTCCATTTGCAGTAACAGCTATCACTGCATGCTATGTATCAATGGGTTGACTTGTCAGCGGATGAAGCCTGCTATTAGCCAATGAGTAACATGATTTCACGCCCCTCAGACCTTAAGCAAGGCTTGGCTTTCACTGTGAAATATGGACATATTGACAACATATGCATTTTGGAACATTACTGGAACATCTGGTACACTTCGGAAGTATAGATTCTTTACATTTTACTGCACTGCCAGGCCCTATAATCAATATTTAGCATTAAGTGTAGTTATTTTGATGCATTGAGTCTGTCCCAAGCTCTGCATGTCTGTACATGATTTATGCTTTAAGAACAATACATACAGATTCCAATAGGTATTGATATACACTCAAGTTATAAAGCACTGTCACCCCAAATAACTTTTCAAAAGCATCCAGATCCCAAACAGTGTCTATGCAGGGAAGGACCAAGTTTTAAGCCTGACATACCCAAGTTGACCTGAATGACAAGCTACTGAGCATTTCAGAATAAGGAAAACTTGAACACTAGGATGCCTTGGAATTAGCCCAAAACAAATGGAACATAAAAATAAAAATGCTAAAAACCCAGCAAAATATAATGCCTAAATGCAATTTATTGCACTAATCACAAGACTGCATTTACTGACTCTAGGAGTACAAATCATTGCATGGCAGCTACCCTCAGTTTTACCACTAGGGAGCTCATCGGGAAAAGTTCCTAAAGTCATGCCCTGGCACATTAAGCTGGTATTGTTCATCCTCAAACAAATCCACCAAGCACAGGCATACTCTTTATCCTGCATTACCTGCTGTTCAGGCCCTCTCAATTTCCTCTTATTATGAAAGCAAATAATACCACCCTGAAGAGTATGTTGGTCTTCTGTGCACAGATGCCCTGTTCAAGACGTTATATTGAAAGCTGCCTTCCATGCAGGCATGCATAGGGTAGGCTCTCTGAGCCAGTATGGCTGCACGGTTCTGCTGGGGAGCAGGACTCTGGGAGTGGAAAGCCCCCTTTTCCCACTACACACCCTGCTGAGTTCTGCATACCAGGAAACACATCCTGGGCCCAGGCATATCTGCTCATACCTACAAGCCATGAAAGCAGTGTTAGTATCACAGGAATGGACTGTGACCTTTTCATCCAGCAAAACAGAAAAGCCTCCAAACTTCTCCTGCCATGCTCTTTCCTTCATCTTCCACTGACCGTTGCCTGGAGCAATTTGCATTCCTTGCCCATCTCACTGCTATGGGATAAGTTTTGAGGGCTATCACAGGCAAGTCACTTCAGTGCAAGTCCTAACATCCTCCTCCCCAACTTAGTATATTTAGGTAGCTAGAGATATGATGAGACACATTTGGATTTTCAGCCCCACACCTCTGAGTAACCTCTGCAACCCAGTTAGTTATTTACCTCTAATGTGTGACAATCTGCTCTAAATACATGAAAATACGCTTGTATGAAAATACTCCTATTCATCATTCTGTGTTTCATTTTTCAACTGTATATAAGAACATTGTTGTCCTTCGACAGCGCATGTGTGAGGCATTTGGGTTTAGCAGCAATAAGGTCAGTAAGAAGGTTGCCAGAAATCCTGGCAGAGAACACAGTGCAATGATCTTTAAGGCCAGAGGGCTATGTACATTTTTATAATGACTGTATTTTACTTATACTGCTATGAAGTGACTTAGATGGCAGTCTCTGGTATTTCTCACCAGACTGTGTCTCACTGGGATATTTCCATCTTGGAAAGTAAAGCATTTTTGAGTGAAGCCTTATTTAAAAATAAAAACCAAGAACAAAATACTCTAAATTCACCATCATACATTTCTCCAAATGAGAAACCAACATGAGTGCTCTACACCTTGCATGTGAAGGGGACAGAAGGGTGCTTTACCCATTTAATTTTTTACAGCATTAAAAAAACCCCTGTTAATGTTAAGGATTTATGATTGTGCCCATCACAGTCCATTTTAGCAGGTAGTGTTTTTCCTTGTTTGACCAAGAACCACCGACTATTGTAACAAGGATTGACCCTGTCGGTACTGCTCAAGGCAGTTAAACACAAGATGTTATCACTGGAAACAAATAGCTGCCCTTTATTTTTATGAATGGTAGAAATAGCTTGTTACCATGACGATGTTGCATTTTTGTATTTTGAGGGTACAGCTGAAAGGGTCATGAAACCTCTAAACTTCACCAGTGATGCTTTTGGGACAGAATAAAAGGCAAATTTATTTTCAACAAAAAGGCTTATATTTTTACAGTTTTGGGGAGAAAATGCTTAGTATATTGTGTGTGGGGTTACACTGTTGCATCACCTCACTCTTTCAAGCACATATCTCATCTTGGTGCTGATTAGGCAGAAATGTTAGAGATGGTCACATCACCTGTCTTCATTATCCACAATGTTAAGTGGGCATGGGTGAGAAAATGAACATTTACAATTTATTGTTGGGAGTTAATTAACAGAGGTTTAAACATTTATTTAAATACAGATATTTAAAAGCTTCCCTCTGGGAGAAGGAAAACATTCCCTAGAGGGAGATTGTGTTTTAAGATCTGAAGAGCATGTGGAATATCTGTATGCATACTGCAAACAAGGAGTCCTCATCAGCTTCACAGTCATTTAAGCATCAGGTGAAGCATCTTCCTTTCGTAAGGCTCATTTGCCCAATTACAAGAAACGCCAGAATAAAATGAGGGAAGCACCCTCAAGTGTGCTAAGGCAAAATCTTTCCAGCCAGCCAGTTGCCGTAAGTCAGTGCAATGGATTTTACAAGAAGAATCCTCATCAACCTGCCATTTTCATTGTCTGCTAAGCACAAACAGAAGTCAATTAAATAGAAGAGTGAGCACCTAGGAACATTAACTCATAGCTTGTTGTATGGCAAAATGGAGTAATGCTTTAACACTGTCCTGAGCAGTGTAAAAACATTTGAGGATGTTTTTCATGGCGAGCAGGCTCAGTTTGTCTGAAATAGGAAAAAAGAACCAGAGTACTTGGATTTAGAGTTTCGTGTTTCAGTATGCAAACCGAACAATGGCCACTGATAGAATTAAGAGAGGAAGGAAAAAAGCAAGGATGAAACAAGAAGTTCTCTCACTATGGTCTAGGTCAATATATGGTCTATACCACAAAGCCTTAAGTATCTATCTTTTAAAGCTTTCTTTTTTGAATAAGTATTTCAAAATGTATTAATATTTCAGCCACCTTTCCTGGGTCTTACTAAATTTCTAGCTAGGATGGCATCTTATGGCATTGACTTCCACAGTTTAGTGCACATTGTATGACAGAAGACTTGCCATCCAACCTACAGTTGCCACTTTCCAGTTTAACCAATGATTCCTGTCATATCTTGCTCACTTAAGTAGAGGGAAAAAGAAAATAATCTTCAGGTAGCTTTTTTTCTTTGGTTCTTCTCTTTACACTCTATCCAAAAGAAATAAAAACTTCCAGATGCAAAAAGTTAAGATTTTTCTCTTTTTTAAGAAATCTGGTGCAAGGCAAATAGGATGGCTTGAAATGTTGGCCATGGAAATCTCTTGCATAGTGAATTACCCATCTGGCTTGGAACGGAAACAATGCAGACCTCTTATTGGGACTGATGTTACCATTTAACGCTCTTTCCAACAAGCCATTCATAAAATCCATGGCTACAGCTGATCCCTGTTACTCTGTTTCTTTTTGCACATTTGTCTTGGAAAGTCTGTTTCACATCTTTACAAAGCTGCACATAGAAGAGTAAAGTTTGAGCTACAGCAAGCTAAAGGCCCAATGCTCTCGTTTGCAGCTATCATGCAGCAGTGGTCAAATAGTAAATTATGCAATTGCTGGCAGTGTGTTTGATGCTTTTCCATTTCTCTTTATCTCCAAAACATGTATCCACAGAAAACAGACAGCTCTCTGGGCTCAGCATTCATTCTCATCCCTTTGCAGATGTGGGAGCCATGTCACTGATTTCAGAGAGAACAGAAATGGATCCAAAGGCAGAACTGGATGAACCTAAGCTGCTCCATTTCTGTGGACTCTAACTATTCCCTCATCACTACTTGTTCCCTTCTCCATCCCCACTTTCCCTCATTTTTCTTCCTAGAGACATGATAACTGAGGTTTTGACAAAAGAATCTGATAATAGCAATAGGTCTCATTGAGATTTTAAACAAGAGATTCATTTCTTTTTTTGAGGGAAAATGTCCAACTAACAGCTGTTTCTCTTCACCATCAAGTAAACAGAAGCTGATGATTCTCTGTAATATGCTTCCACTCAAAATAGGGTAGGACAGGGAAAATGTAGGAGAGTGTCTGAATAGCTGCAGGAAAAGACAACCTAGGTCTCAACTCAGTTCCTACATGCATTTAAGTACGTTCATGACTTAAGAGAATACCCCTATGGGCACACAGCATCTAAGTAGTACTTGGCAAACTGTGGTCTTTCTGATGACTCCAGGCAGAGTGATTCAGTACAAAGAGACACTATGGTTCTGTGCCCACATCTATTGAATTTAGTTGCTCTTAGGACTGTCACAAATTAATCTTTACTGAAGAGAACTTGAAGACCAGAAGTTACATTTGATAATCCACAGTATTCACATAAGGTAACAGCTGTACTGTCACTAAAATGTATCCCCTTGCCTCTCTTTTGCTTTGGATAACAGCTTATTTAAAACCATGACACTTTGGGTGCCAATGAATCTGACGCAAAAGAAGATGCCATCGTTGGCAGAAAATTTAATTTTTCAACTTTCCTTAGAGCCTAAAATAAATGGGTTGTATGATGGACATAGAAGGATTAATGGGAGATGAGAAAAACGTGTTGGTAGCATTGTTTGATCTACTTCTGAAAAGGCAGTTTTGCCGTAGAGCGATGGAGATAAAGGGTTTTCTCATAAATAAAGTGCTGGAGGCTATTCTATTGTCCTCCTACACAGTACACCTGCTTTTCATCACATATCCCATCAGATAGCTCTTATGGCTTAGCCTGTTTTGCATTTCCATATGTCTTCAGAATATTTTTCTACTACTTAAAAAACAAACAACAGCCTAACAAAGACATCAGAGTTTTGCTATTATTTACCATGCTTTACACATCACACACACACACAAAAGGCTCAAACACTCTGTCCTCCACAACAGATTAATTCAGTTTGCCTCTATATCTGCAGAAGAGCATTTCCATGATGAAAATTCAGATGTTGGGGAAAATTCAGTCCTGTATTAGGAAATGAGACATCTGCTATGGTAGGCTCTGGCAAGGAATGATGTTCTGTAATTGAAATGCCCAACCTCTTGTGGGTATCTACTCAATAAACATCCTCATTGTTGATGAAACTGTTACAGACAGAAGCTTCTTAGCTTGTGAAGCCAGCAACAAGCCTTGTTCTCTGCACAGAAAAAAAATATCTGGCCCTCATACATATAGTTCGTAGGATGAGAGCAGTGAGGGAGACAAGCAAAGACAACTGTATTTATTCAGAGCCAAGGGATGAGCCTCATTCCTCTCCTAAACTCTATATTCAGGAGGTCTTAATTCCCAATGTGATTATTGGCTGAGTGACTAGATCAAAATCATGCTGTAACATCTGGTTTGCAGTCATGCACGGCTAGTTGAGCTTTATAAAACTATCAATGCTTTGTTTTCCATCAAGACTATAGCATCTTTTGGTTGGAAATCTAATCCTCAGGAATAATACTTTTTACTGTCTTAAAATCTGAAAGAGTTTTCCCCTCTAACATATCGGTCCACAACTTCTATTTTTAATATGTTATCAATGGGAAAGTTTCTTCTAATTCAAGTAGCTAGTTAGCCAGTCTACTGCTGGCTCCACTGAAATATCTAAGCAAACTTTATGTTTTTCTTTTCCAATTATATTTTGTTATTTCATTTTTTTTTAATGGATATCTGTCCAATTCTTCCTTTTACAATAAATGTAGTGTCATGCCAAATAAAGTCTTATTAAAGAATGACTTGAAGTCATTAGCTTGTCATGGAAAATTAAAATCAGAGAAATACTGAATTTCTCATCCAGCAGCCAACTCACGCAAATTCCAGTACATTAGATGTGAAGCAAGCTGCATTATAGATAAAAGCAAAAAAGGTCGGCAACATGGGAATGGCAAAAAGAATCCAGTGATGTAAGAGACAAAACCTACAAAACTGCTTTATGTACACAAAGGTTTGCACTTGCACAATTCACAGATGGAACAAAAAAGCATGTTGGGATGTACCAGTTCAGAGATCTGGTTTGTGAGTGTCTAGGGCTAATTCTAAAAGTAAGGTGGCAGATCTAAGACAAGCAGAGGCTTGCTCTTTGGCAGAGATCAGGTTAACTATTTCCACCTCTGGAAAGCTTTCTGTGGTCATTTTCTAGAGGCTGAATGAAATAGAAAAAACATTATCTGACAACAATGGCTTAGTTCTCATCAAAACTCACCTGTGAAAGGAGACCACAGCACTGGAACAAGGTATTCTCTGTATATACTTTAAAAGGGGAGATGGATCAAAAAGGGAAAGTCACTTTACATACAAATTCAGTTTTACCAGTCTACTTAGAGCCTAACAGCAGAATTGGATCACACTTTGATATCACTGACACTTCAATATCCTTTTATTTATCTGTAATCTCTTTCTCAGTCATGTTCACCTCACACAGACAGACAAGAAGGGAAACTTGCTACTGCATTCTAAGTATTTAAATATCTGTTCTCTTACAAGTGAAGAACAGCTTTATGAGTACATGCTATGAGACAGAGTTCTCAGATTAGAGAACCTATTAGTTGCTCTGATATAAAACTTAAGTTTCTCAGTGGTTTAATGCTCCTAATATCACCTTCCTCTCAGTGTAATGATCTTTTTATTCACTCAGTTTTTTAATTTTATTACTTCATTTGCACTTAATCACATATTACTTTATGATTAGCAATATTACTACAATAAGAATGCTTCGAGTTTCTATGATACTTTTAACTCCAGAATGTTTTGAAAAGCAAATGAACACTCCATGTAACCCACTTTCTTTTTTTTTCTGATGAAGCGACTAAACCACAAAAGGATGGAAAAGAAAAGAAGAAAATCTGAGTTTCTTGGTGTGAGCACTGCAATCACTACAGGACTATTCCCACTTCAGTTACATTGTCTTGTCCTGCAGTACTATGAATGCATTTAATTTACTATTGCATTCTTGTTGATGGGTAGGGGGGTTCTGGCTTACAATAGAGGAAAAAAGCACAAAAATATCTTTAGATGAAGTTGTTTCACATGCAACTTGACTAGCAGTTCACACCATTTTTTTAGATGTTAGATTTTAATAGCCAGATATGTCCTTCTAATTTAAAGGAAGATACAGGAGGCGACAGTAACACTTCCAACGTACTGGCTGCACAAAAGACCCTGTTAAGCAATTGCCCATCACTTTGGAAGCTGTGACAGGGCAACTGCCCCTCCACAACCTAAAACAGAACTAAGTTCTAAGTCTGAAACTCTTTCTACTTTGCAGAAGGGTTTCAAATTCAGGCAGAAAGAGAAGCAGCATTTTAACGCATGTTACCAGGCACTTTAAAACAGCATATTTTAGAGCATGAACAAGGGCATTGAGCTGGGGGAGCACAAATAACTTTATCATTTTCAAACAAATTAGACCTTGACTTTGTTTAATTGTTTGCACTGCAAGTAAAATAAGCCCTGCAAACAAGTTATATATTGCTCTCATCCAGCCTAAGATTAAGGGTTTTCTCTTTTTTATGCTTGCTTTTTATTGCAACCTAACCTCATCTAAGCATTACCTGAACAGTAATTACCTAAACAGTAATTCTCCCTTCATGTTGGTCTCCACAGGTATGACTGTTCGCATTTGACAGGTTGCTGTGCCTGGAATGTAGGGTTACCCCACCAGCTTCCCTTTTTCAAGGTTTTCCAAGTTATCTATTGGACCTTTACTGAATTTGATTTTCAAGAAAACTAGGGGTTTAGCTAATATTCTATAAACATATTCTTGCTTTTGTGGTGCTGCGATTGACTAGTCATAAATAACTTCATATAGCTGTGTATACAGCAATTATTTTAATATATAGACACATGGAGGGGAGAACAGGTATAAAGAGATGGTTAAAATAAGAGATGTGCTTGGAGGTGAGAACTGTAGGATCTAGACAGCATGAATATAAAATGTAAGCACAGGGATAATAGAAAAAAATATCAAGACCTACAGAGACGTCTTTGTAAATGTCAGTGCAGAATTTGACCTTTTGGTATCTATCATACGTTCACCTGTCTTTGTGTGGGACTAGTATCTCCAATGTCATTTTGCATTGCTTTGCAAATCCTGTGGTGTCTGTTCAGAAATACTGTACTAGGAGGATCCAAGATGTAAGGCAGAGAACTTTAGAGAGCATAGAGACAAAAGTTTCTTCTTAAAGTGTACTAGAACCTGAAGATTGCTGTCCTTCTGCATCTAAGATACTGTGGAAGCACTAGCCACCACTATATTTCACGCTTTTGAGAACAGGGATCCACATTCTTTGGATAGAGGTGGAAAGGAATGCACTTACCCATAGCACCCACAAAATTTGATTTTCTTCATCCAAGTACATCGTGAACAGACATTTTTTGGGGTACCCAAAGGCTGCTATCAGCTACTCACAAAAGATGCCTGCCCCTTTCCTATTTGCTTTTATGAACCAGCAGTACACTGATAGTGATCCTGAGGCAAACTTGGGCACTGAATCCCACCACTGGCTTCTATAACTGTACTCATTAAAACTACAACCTACAGAAACCAGTAAAGGTCCAGCATGAGCCTTGCAGCTTGGTCTTTGCTTTTCACCTGATAACTGAAGGAGCAGGACGTGGGGAGAAGATTAAAGCTGGAGAGAAGTTATTCTGTAACTAAAATGGGACCCAGAGGATCACCCAAATGTGAGCTAATGTTCTTATGACAGAGTACTGGAACAGTGGTGCCACCAAAACCAAGCCAGATTTTACATGATATTCTCAACAAAATTGATGCTATTCAAATAAGCACTCAGATGACACCATGCTCTCATCCAAAATTACTAGGCTTGTACTATTAAATGGAGGTTGAGGTCCCCATCCAAAGCATACTGTTGGGACTACATGTCAATCACTGCAATAGCAGTGCACATTACAGGGAGCTGAGGTTCTCTGCATAGCAATAGAGCTGCAGTTCAGCTGTGTTTCTGGACTGAAAGGATTTAGTCATCCCATTTTTTGCTTTGGCACTGGAGTTTTAGAGGCATGTGAGATTGTATAATAGAGCATTGACTGGTAGATTATTCATAAAGGAGATTTTTTTAGTTATTAACAGTTTTTAAAAAAGACATACAACTCCTTCTCCTCTCCTTTTAATAAAGAAGGGAGGAGAATATGACCTCCTGACACTGATGACTAGAATAGCACATGTGAAGGCTCTGCCAATTATCCCAGCTGGTAGCAGATCCTGTCTAAACAGGAGGGTAACATTTCCAGAGAAACCTAAATCTATTTTTCTCTGGCTTGTAAAACCACATTATTTTGGTTACTGTTCCAAAGAGTGGAGAAAAGTATAAAAAAGACAGAAGCTGCTAAAGATATGATCAACTGAAGTTAATCTTGCCTCTAGTGTGTGAGTTGCTTGATCAGTGCTCTAAGTGCTTTGTTATTGATGCTGAAAGACGTACTACTCATGGAAACAATGCATGCACTGAAGCAGTTCACTCAGCTGGGACTTCTGAGCACATGTTTTCCTGAATCCCTCTACAGAGGGGTAAACCCACAGATTTTAGCCCCTGTTTGCATGTTATACTAAACCAGAATCTTAAGGCATTTTGTTAAATTCAGCAAGGCATTTGTTAAGTACTTTGCTAGCTTTGGGGGCTTATTTGCTTTGTGGAGTAAAGACAAAGCATGAAGGCATGCTGCAAGGCATATGTGAAACAATAGAAATAAGGTTGCTATGCTAACATGATCTAACAGGGTAGTTTCACATCTTGGTTTAGAATATAAACTTTCCTCTATCTACATTAGTAGTACCAATAGACTGATAATTTACCAACACCTTAAATGGAACTGGATACCTACTGCAGGAAATAAATATTTGTGGTATTTTACCCATTTTAGTACATTTTTCCAGATGTTTGTTCATGTCACATTGCAAATGGTAATCCAATATAGACATTTGGAGGTGTGGATTTGGTTTGTGGTGGTTAGGGGTTTTTTTATTTTTATTAATTTGAATTTTTTTCACTCCCTCCAAACAAGATATTCCTGATAGGAGCTGTTTAACTGGAAAGTGGAAGTCTTTTATTTCTTTGCAATTCCAGTCAATATTTGCAATTTGAATGTTTTATTTAGTTAACATCAACCAATGAGGAGATGTCAAGAAAAGTTACTGATTATAAATTACAGCCTCCCAATAGCAAAAATACTGTAGTGCCGAAAAAACCCACAGTACTATTTCTATTTCTTTTCATGTTAACAATTTCCAAATTTAATTCAATTTAACAAATCTATTTCTTTTCATTTTGAAAATAGCCTTAAAAGAAAATGAATCTAAAATTCCCCAAAGACACTTGTGTGCAAGGACTAGTATACTCAAGAAACAGAGGGAGAGCAGCCCTAAGCAGATAGCATCTTTTGGCTTGTTCAGTCTACCTGACATCCACAGCCCTTACTCTTTTCTGGTTTCCACTAGCTTCTTTCCTAAGTTTAGCTTCATTGCCCACATTTCCCTTTCACTGCAGCCTGAGTATGTCTTATCTGCACGCCACTTTCTCAGCAGATTATTCGCACAAGCTGTGGCTCAGGACCCATGGCTCTCTGGCAGTGTTACCTCCTTGCCCCTCAGGATCACAATTATTGATTTATCTACTACTGAAAGGCTAAGAAAAAAATGAACCCACTTTATTCAAACCCTCTGGGAAAAAAAAAACCCCGATCTGAACACCACTTACATTCAGGAATGTGGGGTTGAGGGCAAGGGAAAGGGGGGAAAGAAGATTATTAATCATGTCACCTAATTTTTTTAGCAGTAAATAGTTTTGATCAGCTCCAGTTGCTGTATATCTTGCTACAAGAGAACCATATTTTGACCTATAACTTCTATTTCCTGCAACAATCCATGTGCAATCAATAGATTACCTGACAGCAGATACTCTTGGGAGGTGCTGGTCAATACACACATGCAAAGACAGTTTTCTTTCTGAGCTAAGTGTGGATAAATTCCTGCTGTCTGCATTCACCTGTGTACCCTTTAAAAACTGCTCTTTAGCTCCTAAGCCTTGATACCTGGGGAGAGCTATTTATGACACACCAACACCAATCCCTCACCCCCCAGAAAGACCTCACATGTGCTTGGTTTATATCACTTGGACATAAGCAAATGATTCAGAGAAAATAAAGTGAATTAAAATACATTTAGGTTATTTTCCTACTTGTAGAAACATGTGGGATGTGTTCAGTCTTTGAAATTATTCATGTTTAGTAAAGAAATTTCCCTCTCTCCAGAGAGATGAAACTGTTCACTATCTGCTCACTCTGCATCCTCAGTACCAACATTTGGATTAAAAACTGTTAGTGGTCATTTATCACTTGATACTATTTCCTTTACTTTATGGAAAACAAATGATATGTTATGATAAACAAAATTTGAAGCTACAAGTATTGTGGGCCAGATCCTTCTCTGCTTGTATAATTACCTTCCTCTAGGACTTGGGTAAGGAGCCTCCTATCCTCCTGTGTGCCATCTTTCCATCACAGCTTTGCACAGACTTGTCTGAAGAAGGAAGGATATTTGATTAAATTTCTCTGTTAGGTAATTTCTGCTTTAAGAAAACCTGTGTGAGCTTTCCTCTCAGTTCAGACCACGTACCCTCTCTTTTTACATGTATAGACCATCTTTGGTCACTGATTTCCAGAACATGTGGTTCTGCATCCTCCCAAATGATATAACTTAGAGGTGGTTTTATTACGAGAGTTTTCTGAGGTTATAAATGGAAACACAGAAGAAGCCACAATAAGTAATTTTGGGAATTTAAGTCTGTGCTCTAGCCAAAATGTGAATGGCTCAGGTAAACAGATGTGGAAGTGACGATTGTTCTCATGTTCAATGACCTTCCTACCTTTTATATCAATTAGTTAAGCCACTATCACTCCCCTAGTCCATCCAAGACAAAGTGCATAACTATTTAGTTCAAACTGATGACCTCCACTGTCACATGTTTTATTCTATACCACTTCTGGAGCTCCAAAAGAGAAGACAACAGTCAGGCTCCAACTTCTGCCAGAGATTTCCTGTTGGTAATTAGTCAAGTAAAATGAACAAGTTCTTGTTTCCTGGTATCCAGGCTCAGGACACCCTCCCTCCCCCAGACGCAGAGATACGCTCTGTCAGAGCGGGCATTTCAGTGTGTTTTGCACAAATCATTGCACCTGCTTTCCCAGTTCCCTCTGATATCTCCACTCTTCCCCTCCTTCCCTGCACTGAAGGCAGAGAAAAGCATCTGTCTCTAGGATAGCACAGGACCTAACAGAAGCCCCATTCTTGTGGTTCTGGCAAGGAAACAGGGTTAGGTGCTTCATGCATGAGGAGTGGGAGGGGGGGAAGGGATGAAAGAAGCCAGCAATTTATGTCAATATATGCCATTTGAGTGCCTGTCTCATACTAATTTCAACATAAAAAAACCCAATTTATCACTAACAGAATTTATTACCTGTTTGCATTTCACGATCTTAAAAATAGAGCAGACAAATCATAATGCATGATGCCCCTAGTGATGTCTAGTCCCTAATTATACTGATAACTTGCTTGATTAGTGCTATGCTTTATACAAAGGGACTAGCTGGAACAGAGAAAGTCTATTTACTTAAGAAGTGCTCTGGATACGATTAGCAGGAGTGCATAAATGTACATTAGTGCACATTAATGCAGTAACTAATCTAGACAGTGGACAGAAACAATACATATTGTATTTTTCCACCAAGTATGTTTCTGTTTGAGAATTCCTTTCACAACAAGTGCCTCTGAGGTACTTACTTTAATTTTCCTGTTGCAATTTGTAATTACCTTAGATTGATATGTCTGTTTTTCTAAATAAATTGCTTTGCTGGCAAAAAATATGCCCTCTTTGTAAGCAGATTATATTTGCTGCCACACAGCACACTTAACTTCTTTCTCACTGGGAAAAGAGGGTTTGAACTCCTTACTGTGAGAGATATTTTGTTTAGTTTATAAACATATCAAGAACATTTTATTTGTCCAGAAACACAGCTTCTCTGTAAATGATGTGGATGGTTTTGACATCCACCTTCTTACTAAGGATATTTGCATTTTAGGGACTTCCACTGCAATCTCAGCAAGTAGTTTTTTGCACACAAACTGCCACACCAGGAAAGAGATGGCTTATATGGGTTTTTTAAAGATATATTTGTTGTGGCCTTTGTTATGACATACGTGCTAATTACCCACCATGACAAATATTTCCTATATAATATAGAAAATATATTAATTAATATTTCCAATATGATAAAAGCAAAGTCATTGGGTACGGAGAGGAAGTTCACGCCTTTTGTCCATGGTGCCTCCAGGCCCCTCCATATGACCACAGCTGAGCAACAATCCAAAGGGCAGCCATCACTGCTCTGCAGGAGAGGGACACCCCTCAGGTGGACAAACAGCACCCTTCTAATGAATTCACGTTCCTAAGTCATAAGCATCATGATCCTTTCAAGAGGGACAAGAATTATACATCACCTCATGACCTTATTTTCAGAATTTGCAGAGATAGATAGGATGATTTCAGTAGCACACTTAACATTTGAAAGCGCATTCCATCCCTATGGTCTTTGGGAGAAATGCCCTCTTCCCCATGTTCCTTTCATCACTTCTATTTTTGAGAAAAGAGTCAATGATTGTTTTAAAGTTATTTGATTTTTTTAATGCAAGACCATGTGTTTTCACATTCATTCTACTGTCCAGAAAGCTCTTGTCTATGCTATCCAGACATTCAGTGATTGGTAGTTAGCATTATGATCACCTTCAATAGGAGTTTTCTATATAAAGATACAGGGATTTCTAAAAAAAATAAATTAAAAAAAAATTACTTTAAACCCCAAAATATATAGCCCAAGAAAAGGACAAGAGGTACTTTGTAGTTGCTAGCTATACAAACCAGACTGGCAAGTTTTCTCTTCCTTCCTTACCTCAGAAGGAATATGTTTACCTTCTGTACACTTACATTCAAGCACATCACTTGCATTCCTCCTAATTTGGCTTTAGCAAGACACATTGTGCTCTAACGTCTCAGATACATTCTGGTTGTCTCTTGCTGATCAGGTTTCACTGCTGGCAGCCAAATGGATGATGCCAGAATTTCATGCGATCTGGAGCGCTGCAAATTACTGTTCTGCTGGGTATCTGACCATGCCAATCTGCAGTCTTGCTGACACTTAGCTGAGTAATTTCAGGAAGGTAAATGCCAAAACCAAATCAACAGAAGGATTATAATGACTGTGCTTCATGTGCATCGTGTATCCCTGTGCTAAAGCAATACAAAGAAACGATGGTCATGGCAGCTGAAGGGAAGGAGGATACTGCAGAATGGAATGGTCTTTCAAACATCACAGCTGGGCATACGATACTTTGGAGGCTGCAACCTGCTTTAGATGAGCCTACAGCTCAGCATGCAAAGAGCAAGTTGGAAAAAGAAATCCTTGGCACTTTGTTTAACTGTAACGAGACCAAAATGTCTCACCTTCTGCTTTCAAAACTGGATAGCTAGAGACAATGAAACTGCATTGCTTTTCCGATGGGATGCTACTTCTTCAGTATCTACCATTTAGCTTTCAATTTCTTTCCAAGAGTTACGGGTCAATAGCTAGAGTCAAATATAACCACTTCCTCATGCTTATGGTAATTACTAACTCCCACTTTATCACAGTGCCTTTTATCTGAAGTATCCCAAAGCATTTTACAAATTCAGCAACACATCTACGTTGGACCTGATCCAATGCGCATTAGGGTTAATGAAGTTAATACACAATGTATTATATGCATGTAAACATTGGATAAATTGCTTGCAATAGTATAATTACAGTTGAGGACATCCAAACAGCCTTAACTCTGCCCTATAGTGATGGAAACAATAAAAAAGAACAATTGGATGAGTCTTTGAAAAACAAGCTACTTTTTTTGCAGCTAATCCAAACTAAGACTGTATTAAAATACTTAAATCATAATTAATGTGTACTTCTGGCAAAGGACTGGGTTTAAGTTTTGTGCGTGTCTTAGCTGAACATTCCCATTCTGGAGATTTTTACAGTTTAACTGTCAGTCTGAATTTCCCAGATTGAATGTAGTTTATCTGAAACTGAAAGAAATTATGAGGGTTGAAGAGATGACAAACTCTAGTTCTATTTTAAGACCACATTTATCTAACTAGTGATCCAAACAAGCCTATACACGTCAGTATACCATCTTGACACTTTCCAGAGTACTGAAAAATACATACTGCCCCTCAGAAATCCTTAAATTGGAGATGTACCAGAGAAAGGATCATCCTCTCCTTCACATCTTTTTTAATGCTCTCTTCTGAAGTATCCTCAAGTGGTTACTGTCAGAAATAAGGCAAGTAGGCTGGACACTTCACCTGACCTAGTGCAATAACAGTGCTTTTAATGACACTACAGAACATAGGCTTTGGGCTTTATACCAAGACTTTCAAAGCGTTCAAGCTAGCAAATCTGCAGACTGATTTCAGCTATCTTCTTTGACTTCATATATCCTAACAAAGGCCTACACTGAAGGACTAACATTAAAATACCTCATTTCTACTCTAGAGCAGGGCTGATATTTTATATGTGGACACCAGTATTTTAAAGTTGCAATAAAAAGCAACTGCAATTTCTTCATCAAAACAGCTTGAAGTCCATCATTATGAACACTTATATGTTGTTTGGAATTTGGCTCCTCTCCTCTCAGCAACATTGTAGGACTTCTACTGAGTAAATGACCTACCAAGTATTTTCCTGTGTGGACTTCTGTTTTCCTCAGCACTAGAAGGAAGAGGAGATTGAAAAGAACTAAAGAAAGAGCTGGGGGATAAATGAAGTTTAATAAACCAAACAAAGCACTCCCTTAAGTCTGCTATGGGAGACAAAGGAACAACACTTTAGAAAATAGTGGGTGTTGTGATCAGTGCAGGTATCGACCCCCACACTCAGTATCTGCTCCTAAAGTGCTTCTACTGTAACAACACAATTCCCATCCTTCTTCCCAGTAATTCACACAGAGAATGTGCCTCAATTCACATGGGAGGGATTACAGCAACATTGCAGCACTCATGAGGTATGCTGGGTTGGCAGCCTCAAACACCAAAGCAGGAGACTATTCAGTGGAGACTCTCAGTATAGGTATAAAACAATAGAAATAGATGTCATTTCCTCTACTGGAAAGAGCTCATCTCTGGAAAAGCTTTCCTTCTGCCTTGGATCAGCCTCCCCAGGGACAGCATAGCTTTTCTGCCAACTGAAGCACAAACCGATGCTGTCTAACCCAGCGCGCTTCTTGTGATAACTAGACTTGGAGCATCTACTTGTTGCACAGTGACAAGTACATTCAGCAGCAGAACCGTCAGCCATTCAGATATCTGTTCTGAAGATACAGAGCATTATATTGATACAGAACAATATACTTCAACATTTCATTTGTCTGAAAAATGTCATAGTTCTTCAGTTTTGAATGGAAACTGTTTTCACAACAAAACCCGCTTTCTGTGTCAAAACAGAAAGCCTATTGTGAAACCCTTCCAGTTCAGGTTTGCAACAGTACCCTGCACTACTTTTATGACTATATGTTGTTCCGTCATTTTCTAACATTTATAAAGTAATAAGCTAGGCCAGCTTAATAAGGACTATGAAAAAGCTCCCTTCAAACATTACAGATAATCATAAAAACTGTGTGAAGGTGAAAGGTATAGGAGAAATCTATTTACCATGAAGACAGTTAAGGAGAAGAATGGGGTCGCAGACAGGCTGTGCAGTCTCCACACTTGAAAGTCTTCAAGGTCTGACTGGTTAATGCCCTGCACAGCCTTACCTCACGACTGACACTGCTTGTAGGAGGTTAGAGTAGAGGTCTCTTTGAACCTGAATTATCCCACGATCCTGTGAAAGTAATTCTCTAACAAACACAAGAGGAAATAACTTCAAAGTTAGTACTGGATTATCAAAGTATTTGATAACAAATACATTTGAGTTGTAAGAAAATTTCTCTCTGCTTTTCAAGCACAGAAGACCAAAGACTGACCAAGAAAGGCAATAATGACGATACAAGCTAGCATTTTACCATGGTATTACCGCGACATAGATGCTTACAACATAAAGATCGCAACAATACACATATTAATGAACTACATAATGGCCTAAATAGTTCCTTTCTAAATTTCAAGACTTACAGCTGTGCAGCTACTACCAGACATACCCAGCATCAGCAAACCAGATGTGACTTACTTGAGCCCTGAAGGGATCAGGTTTGATCTAATTCAATAACAAAGCACATATAGGTAGAAAAACTTGTGAAAATGCAGAAGGCACAAAGATTTTTTTGGTAGTAAGACAAAAAGGTGAGTAGGTAAACTGGTGACAATTCAGTGACCTGGCAAACTGAAAGCAATCAAAGACTGTGTGTTTAATACAGCATTAGGAAAAAAAAAAACAACACTGGCTGCAATTGTGAAAAGAGTTAGGGTTTAAGGATTGGAGTTAAGTTGCTCAAAAGGAACTCTTAGCTAACTAAGTTAGCAGACCTGATGTCATCCTGAGTTGCATACCAAGGAAAATGTGTTTCTAAATATTCTAAATATTACGTTCATGAATCCATGTTTTAGGAATATGGAAATGACAATAAGTCATAAAAGTTAGTGACAAAAAGAAAGAAAGAAAAAAAGATATGACTGTGATATTTTAACTACGTTGGCCAATGTATTCAATTAATCCAAAGTAAATTTTAGAAATAAAATCTTAGAGGGTTTATGTTTGCTGTTCCCAAAAGCCACAAATAATGAGCTCTCAAAGCACAGAGTGAAGGCCTTCCAGTCCTATACACAAAGAAATAACAGGAGCCAGCGACTGGCTAAACAGTAGCCAGTTCCCGGGAACCACATTACAGTAAAAACCTCCAAGTGCCTAGAACACTCCAAAACCAACCAACTAAACAAAAAAACCCACAAGAGCCTGCTGGGTATTGTTTTACATTGATGCTCATTCAAAAGTAAATTTTTTAAGAGGCAAATGGTGCAATTCTGAATGCAGATACCAAAGGTATGCATGTTTAGGACTTACTACACTGATGCCCCCGATACTGCAATAACCAGGAACTCTTATATTTGAAGTGATACATATATTACTAGTCTTAACTGGTTGCCAAGTTCTACTCTACCATCCTCCTGTCAGTGTCTACTGTGACCTATTTGTGATTCTAAAGATCTAAAAAAATTTAGAAGCTAAACCTCTTTTTAACATTGTCACTTCTACTTCAAAGGGCCTGTGGACATATAGCACATAGGGTACAAGTGTTAAGGGCAAGCATTTAATTCCCTTTGCCAAAGGCAGAAAAATTTGGATCGCCTTGAATACTTGGCATTGTGAGTGCTCACAAACCTGAAAGAGAATAATTAGGATGAACGTTGGCCTGTTAAGGTCTTTTTTTTTAAATGGTGCTAGTCATGAGGGGAAAGAAAGAACCTCAGAAGAAAAAAAGTGATTAGAAGCATTAAATCTGGTCATTTGGCTTAAATTCCATCCTGAGTCACAGTCCAGTAGGAAATACAGACACTTGATCTCTTCTCCCTCTTCTGTCTTTTCCTTTCCCAGTGAACTGTTACAGTACCCTATGTGACCCTTCCTGTTGAGCCACTTTTATGCAGACCTGCTTTTTCTACTCTGGTTATGTCATTATCCTCATTTTAGATCATACTATCATACCTACCAAAAAAATACTATTTACCAAGGTACTTGTACTTTGTGTAAGCATTTTGAGTAGATGAGTTTACATCTATCTTCTTTACTCCAGTATAACTTAACATAGCTAAGGAACATGCTTCCATTTTTCAATTAATTAGAGCAACCAGGTGTAGAAGAGTTTTAGAAAGTAACTGATGTACAGACTATTTTTTCCACAACAGAAGCAACTTGACGTTTTTTGTTTGAGAGTTTTTGTTGCTTTAAGATGGGGCTCTTCTTTGTCAGTATTCTCATTATAAACTTTTCAAAACAAAACCTTTCTTTTCTGGTTAAAGAAACAAAAATATTAGTAATACATACTGTATAAGTTATATATCAATGAATGCAATTACAACACCACAGTTTCTCTTCCAGCTTAAACAAGGTTACTGTTGAAAATATCTATTTGTCCAGTAAATTCACCTTCCTTAAAATTTTCCAAAGGGAGAAAAAAAAACAAGGGAAAAGGAACATTCAGAGCATTAAAACCATTCAAAACTCTCCAATCCATCCATCCTTTTTCAGTGGCACTATAGACAACAAAATCAAACATGGGAGAGGAAGAACACCTTCCTAACAGCTGGGTCAAAACAACCCATCCACAAGGGCACTGCTTGACTGCAAGAGGCTGATCGAGTTGTCCTATACTGTGAACTTCTCTCTTATATAGCAACTGAAAGCTCAATACTTATACCATGACCTGAATAAAGCAAACATTACAGGAAAAAGCACATTATCCTAGGCACCTTTTGACAGCTACTCATAAAGAGCATATAATTATAATTATTAATATAATTTTACTGGTATTTGAGATAGGTAGAACTGGTACATCTTTGTGGGCAATGGCGTGAACTGACTTTGCTCATCCTAGCATGCCAGGGGAAGAAGATTCATCTTGCCATCTCTCAGGTATAAGACAGGCTGAGCAGTTCAGCAAGTGGTTTTGTTCACATTAAAGGCTTGTAAATGGTGCTGCTAATTGAATTACAAATTATCTCATTATCAGATACAGTAAGTAACTTCTTTAAATTAAGTGGAGATTAATTAGAATAGCTGGGCAGAAAAACTGAAGCAAAATGGTCTCACCCTCCCCATCAACACCTAAACCTGTCAAATTATTCTAATCTGACAGGAACTGATTTAGGATTATCAGATGCATCTGTTGAACTAACATCAAAATTCTTCAAAATCTCAGTAATTCTCCTCATATTAAAACTTAGATATTTGATATGTACAACTGCCCTCAAAACCAGGTATTATGTAGCTATTTTTCTTAAAATAATGGATTCAATCATGCATTTAAGTGCTTTTGAAGGTCACCCTTTTTTGGTGTTTCAGCAGATTAAAAAACCCAATAGAAAACCTACCCTATTATCCTTTGAAAACTTACAGTAGTTGTGGTTTAAGCCCAGTTAGCCATAAATCAGTCACACAGTCTTTCTCTCACTCCCCAATTTCTTTCCCTCGATCCAATCCTGGAGGGATGGGAAGGAGAATCAAAAAGAATGTAACTCCCACCAGCTGAGATACGAACAGTTTAGTAACTAAGGTATAACACAAACCACTACTGCTACCACCAATAATAATAATGATAAAGGAAATAACAA
>JANHGB010025890.1:0-14441 GCA_026283785.1 Coracopsis vasa | reverse complement strand
AAGGTGTCCCTGCCCATGGCAGGGGTTGGAACTGGATGAGCTTTAAGGTCCCTTCCAACCCAAACCAGTCTGGGATTTGGCAGAGAGGAGGAAAGGGGAAGATGTTGGCAAGAGAGAGCTCATAGGTGGGTAAATCTGGATTGCCAAACAGTGCAGAAAAGGTCAAGAACTTCTTTTGCCTGCTGGTGTGTGGTGTAGCACACAGGTGAGAAGGTGTGGATTCATTTGTATGTGTGCTCTTGTTCTGTTTCACTTCCAGAAGTCCTTATTTCTTCTCTGCTGCCAGCTTCCTCTGCGTTGCCCTCTTTCCCTCTGCTCTGCCTACATTTCTCACTGTGATTTCAATTATTTATAGCATTTCTTTTCCCCTTAAACTACTCTGCTGTGTGTGCACTATTTAAGCAGCTGTCGCTTCCCAAACCCGTTCCGCTGACAGGTGAAGAGGCAATCCTTGTGCATACAACTCGTTAAGAGCATTTCAGGGCTCTTCAGCATGGGCAACTGTGTGAGTGTAGAATTGCAATTGGATCTCATCTTATGGAAGGTTTTGATTGCAGCTGAAGAAATAATGATCTGCTTATTAATGTAGAGTAACAGGGGGAAGCTGCTGAGGATAACAAGGGCAGTGGAGGAAGGATTTTGCAGAGGAGCATGCCCCCTGGTTTTGGTGAAACTTAAACAGCCTAAACCAAGAGGCATCTTCTCCTCCCGGTTACATCAATGTGCATTCAGAAGAACCTCATTATATTAACTTAATTTCTGTTCAACACAGACTGGTGTCACTGGGAGGGGAGTCCTGGAAAGCAGGGAAGTGCAGGTTTACCATGCTGGGCTGAATTCAGAGCTGAGGCTGGGAGAGGCAAGTTTAGCTCTTCAATTTAGTACTCCCTCATCTTTACCTCTGCAGTATTAAGCTTGGGGAATAAGCAGAAAATGTTTAAATCCCTTTCCTCATTGCTGCTGTGTTCAAACTGAATTAACTCTTATGCAAAGGAAGCTTGAGCTGTAGGAAACATCTGCCGTGGTCCAAATTGTGTTTGAGGTCGGAATTAAAATGTATGGAACTGTTCAGTGGTGAGCAATGAATACACAAATCCTGCTCTTTGCCAGCAGTTGTTTTGTGAGATGTGATTTGTACTCTTCCCTTGTACCTGTGTGGTTACATGAGTGTGTTACTGGAATACGAGCCAGCACAACCTATCTCAGGAAATAATGATGATAAGGTGGAGTGGCTTGCTAGAATGCCAGATAATTTCTTGTTTCAAGCTTACATTTGTTTGTTTATTTGTCTTCTACAAATGGTGTTTCTGGAGTGTACTTGTAATTGATGTGAGGATGTAATTGTATTCATGGTGCATCTGTGTTGGGGCAATATTTATGTGCAGCGTCTGTCTGCTCTGTGAAATATTTGTTCTCCTCGATTCTCCTCCATCCGAGGAGTTGACGTAAGCTCTCAGGGAAAGCACAAACAATTTTTAGAGCTGTTCTAGATACAGTCCTTGTGCTTGTATATCTGAAAAGAGCTTTCGCAAAGGTAGAACAAGTCTCAAGTATAGACTGACCGGGGAGAGGCTGGTGCTTTGCTGTATTTGATGAGCTTTCAGTCTGCTGAATTAAGAAAATCTAAACCTCCCATTTGATGGAGTATTGTCTGAGGACTGGGGCTCTTGGGGTGTATTTGGGTGCCTGGGCTTCCTTCTGGCTTCTTCTGGGTAAAGACCATTCAAGTTTAAAAACATTGTTCAAGTTCCTTGAATTGTGTCCTCTCTTTCAGTGGGAATTACAGGGATAATTGCAAAATAAACTGAGGAGTAACTCAGTGGTGTGTGTTAATGCTATATTTCCGGTGCACAATGGCAAATGTTGGTACCACGTGTATTTCAGAGGTTAGTTACATAGTACTGCCAAATTCCTCATGGATTAATGGATGTTTTGGTTCATACTGACAGCTCCTGAGACCCCAAAGCAGCAGGGAGAGGATAGTGGCACCAGACTTCTAGACATGGAAGTGGATTGATGTAAAGCAAAGTTGGCCGAGTATCATTCATCCTATATCACAGGTGGGAAATCAAAGCGCAGGAGGGGATCCCACCCTGCACATTGGGACCCCCTTTTGACCATCCCTCCTGCAGCTCCTTAAACACAGAAGCCGTGTCTACAGAAGGATGGGTTTGCACTCATCTGCTGGCACATTTGCTACCAGAGGAATGACATTTATTGGGCTGCTCTGGAAGGTCTGCGGAGCTCAGGGCCAGGACCTTGAGAACAGCCAGAGAAAGCATCCACGCTGCACATCTCGCCCTGCTCAGCTGTGTGTTCCTCAGCAAGACTCCAGTGCTAGACAAAATATGTGTGTGAGGAGGCAGACGGTGCCAAAGCAGCTCCAGGAGAGCAGCATTTGGCCATTAATTCACTCAGAGGTTGGGCTGGGTGGATTGATTCTGCTGCTGTGGAAACCCAGGCGGGTGAAGGGGCAGGAGGACGGGGGGGTTGGTCACACCAGAGTCTGCCGTCGGCGCAGACGAAAGAGGGAGATTTTAATGTTTTGTGGTGCCTCTTTTCCTACTTTGGAAAAAGCTTCTTTTTTATGTGCCTGTTTGAAGGCTTTATAGCCGAGTGCTGTGACTTTGAGTAGTTCCTGGAAAACTGAGGGTGAATTCTGACCATGTGCAGCCAGTGTCTTCAAGTTCTGAAGCTCTTAAGGATTCTTCTCTCAGTTTTCTTACTGCATTTATATGAGTGATTTTATGTAACTTCTGAGTACTGGCAGGCTTGCAATCATTTTCTTCCCCCTTTTTGGTTTGGTTGGATTTTGTTTAAGCTTGTATTTTTCTAAGGCCCTGGTGCTATGTCCTTCTTCCCAATAGGTTTCAAACTCCTGGTCTCACTTTAGTCCAATTGGACCATGGTATGGAAATCCCAGAGGTGATCTAAAATCCTCCGGGTACTTCCTGAGGTAGCCAGGAGAGTGAAGAGAGAAGATCTGTTTGTGGCTCTGCCGGAGGATAGTGTGAGCTCCTCTGTCAGGCATGGATGAATCTATATAGAAGGTGTTACCTTCATAAAGCCCCAGACACAAGAAATGCTTTAATCAAAGCTTTTGGTTGAGTACGGACACCCAGATTTTGAATTCCCCCCTGGGGTAGGCTGGCCGTGGCCAGCACCATTCTCTGTGCCTGGTTAGCAGCTCAGCTGATCCCTCATAGAGTCCTGCCCAGTGCAGAAAATAAACAAGATCAAGTTTGTCTTTTTCCTTCTCACACCTCCAGCAAGGTTGGAAGTAACCAAGAAAGAAAATAATGATCTCATTTTCGGTAATGGAACCATCCATTTCCTTACTCCTACCTATGGCCAAGGCCTCATGCTCTGATTTTTGTTGCTCTGACTACTTTGTTTTTCCTTCACTGCAATCAAGATAATGCAGCACAATATTGCACTAAGAATTTCAGTTGTTCAATTACCTTTCAGAAGTTGGCTTAATTGGCTCTTTAAGTGATAGCTCTCTATTGTGTGCAATCAGCACGACTCAAGGAGGGAGCAGGAAGAGGATAAGGACTTTGTTTCTGATCAATAAATAAAGGTCTTTGAAATAATGCTGCTTGCAATTTGTATCACAGGTTAAATTACACTGAAGATGATAGTCTCCATGTTCCTTGTGGAGCACGGCTGCGACAGGGTGACAAGGCTTTGCTATCAGCAAGTATGTGGACTGGTTTACTCTGTGTTTCCAACAAATCCAATGTTCTCCCTTTGGATTTTTTCCTCCCAAGTACTAGAGAAAACCAAAACAAAACTGCTGCAGAGCCCGGCACAGATGGTTTGGGGAAGTCTGATATGTAATGACTTATCATTTGTTTTGCACCTCATAAAGTATGCAAATGAATGTGATACCTGACGATAAATAATTAAAAATGGAGATGCAAGGCAAGGGGAGATTGTAGATGGAATAAATATGTGGTAAACCAACTTTAAGAAAGAAATAAGCCATCTCAAAAGCCTGAGCTGCTCTTACAAGCTACGATCCATAGACACAGACACTTCTTGGTGGAGGTTTGCCTCTGGTGCTTCGATCTAAGGCACTTTTGGCCAGCAGTCAGGGTTTGGCCAAAGCTACAGATCTCAGGGTGCTGCTGCCCTTGCAGAGCTCTGTTGCACCTCAGGTCATCACCGAGCTTACTCCTGCCTTGGTTTAGGCAGCAGGAAAACGTGGCCAAGCTCACCAGGTTTCTTTTAGGTGTATATATTTGGGGTTCTTTTTTTCCTAGTTAGTGGGGTAAAAGTGCTTCACTTTTTTTTTTTAAACTAAAGTTACTAATTATAATTATTGATTTAGTCTTAATTAAAAATATTTTGCATCTAGAAAGGTCATCTTGAGATCGCAAGAGCACAAGCCTGTAAGTCACCCTCAGTCCCCTAGGGCTGCTGCTGCCTGGGACAATTCCAGCTCCCGTGACCACAGTCCCATCCCTGAATCCATCCCCTTCCCAGGCATGGGGATAGATGAGAACTGCAGGTGCTGAGCTGAATAGAGCAACAGGTTTTAATGTTTAAGCATCCAGCATGCTCCTGGGTATGGTGCATGCGTGCCTGCACTTCATTGCCAGCACCTTCTGCACTGTAGGGAGTTTAATTTCATTTGGGGGACTGACCAAGGGAAGTTCTTTGCAAGGATCATCTAGCTCAGACCATTAAAGCTGGGATCTAATTGATTAAAGATGCTTCTTCCTTTGCTCCCTGCCCCATCCTGGTACGAGATGGATAGTCACCCTTCAGTGCAATGTTCTTGCTGCGGGAGGGAAGGCAGTGGTGATCCAGATTTATAAACCCGCACTGAAGAACAGCTTTCAGACCATTTCACGTGTCAGCTTGTAGGAGTTGTCATGAAACTGTGGAGGTGGTTTGAGCTTGCCCTTTTACCAGCTAGAGATAGCGATGCTACAGTGTCCTGGTCCAGTTTGGAGTTAACCAGGTCCTTTAATTGCCAGCAATCTTCTCCTGGCAGCCGCTGGCTGGTGTCAGGCGCTTTTGTGCCCAGACGCCCCGACAAGGCTGTGTTTGTTAGCGGAGGGTTGGTACGGTCTTGCCTCAGTGGAGAAATACTGAATGGTCATTTTGTGATGACAGTAATTGCAGCATCCATGTAGTTTCACCATCCAAGTGTTTTACTGATGATCCCAAGCGCTGGGTTGATTCCATACTGACTTTGCAGAGCACCGCGGCACTGGGAAGGTGCATGGTATCTATTTATAAGGTGCGGTAACTGCTGGTTTGCCAGTAATTTTGTCTGTGTTGAGTTAAGCAATACAGGGGAAGAAGGGAAAAGAAACAACTTCTTTGCTGTAAATTTACACTGTGGCTTTCTTTGCTCATGGGAGGGGCTGTTATGATAAAGTCTGGTCTATTTTCACATCTGCCTGTGAAGAATGTAGGATTTATCTTTCAAATGAAATTTGCTTTGCTGTGCTGCCAGCAGGTTTTATTTTTTGAGTAGCTATTTTTGTGAAATACAACCTGAGAATTTGTATTGGCTTAACACATAAAATGTAGCCAGGGGAAGATGGAATATTCATCTTTATTGTGTTTGTTTCCCCCATAATGAGACATTACTGTCTGTTGTAAAGGAAGCAGTCCCCAAGCCCAGGGAGCATGCCCAGTTATTTTCTGCTTGCTCCATTAGATCGTGTGCAGACCTCCTGATTTTTTTATGTGCATGTGCTTTTCTACTTGTTTAATCCTGCCAACTGCTCTTCTGGTTGGAAATCCATTTCTATAATGCTGGGTATTACACAAATTTGTTGAAGCTCTTAGTGCAGATAACGGGGGTGAGGCCAGTTTGCCCAATCAGGCTGTGCCAATTTTCTGCTTCCCATCAGTCACACAGAGGGCTTTACGCTGCCGCTCACCGAGGGCATAAATGCAGGCAGTAAAGAAAAATAAAGTTTAAGGAACAACTGGAGTGCTGTAAACATCGCTTGGATTTTGATTTAGAGTCACAGAACTTCTCTGTTTTGATTTACGAAGTCTCAGCGCAGCACAAATTGCATGGCTCGTCGTGCCCTGTGGAAGTCTCTCTTTGTATTCTTGTTTTCTGAAACATTTCCATAAGTAGTAATCATGGGATTCTAGCAGAGAGCCCTTG
Source organism: Coracopsis vasa (assembly GCA_026283785.1). NCBI lineage: Eukaryota > Metazoa > Chordata > Aves > Psittaciformes > Psittacidae > Coracopsis > Coracopsis vasa. Next base: position 8,302 of record JANHGB010025890.1, on the reverse strand, counting down.
TGTAAATAGCTTTTTGGTCACCACTGCTGTTTACTATTACCCTGTACAGCATGGTAATGGAAGCTTCTTATTCAATACTCATAACAAATTGCAGCACTGATGCAGGTGGTGGAGTTTTGCAGCCCCGGATTTTGGGGGTTTGTTGTGTTCATGGTGCTTTAGGGACCAGAGCTGGGGCGGTGAGAGGCATCTTCTCTCCCCGCGCGCTGTGTGTGATTCACAGTGTTTGTGTAGCTGTTTCCAGCAGAACTGAGCACATCCCTGCCTGTTGTACTGTTCTGCTTGTTTTAATCTGTTGAATTCATCCATGGCATTTTGCCTGGTGAAGAGCAGTGGGAATGTTGTCAGCAGTGGCAGAGAAGGATGCCAGGCTGCTTTTTTATGATTATTTGTAGTGAAGCCATAGAAAGTCCATCCAGGGCCTCATGGCAAGGGTTTAAGTAGCTCTCAAGCATGCACGTACCCTTTGTTTAATCAACAACCTGCTTGTTTGGTGTGAGTTTATATACATGTCTTAACTCCTGACTTAGCTATCCAGTTTTATTATGAATAAAAGGAACGAAATCAGTCTGGCACACATTGATAGCTACGGCACTTGGAAACTCTTCAGCTTCTCTCTTTCCTCTTTCCTGATTTCTTCCCAAGAATAGTTGCAACACTTTTCTTTTTTAGGACTTTGCCCTAATAATTACATCTGTGAAGATCCGCTGGGATGGGTTATCCCACAAGCAGGATTATGCCCTTAAATGGAAAATAAGCCGCCTCAACTGCCAAAGTTTGGGAAAAAATAATATTGTGGGAAAACTAAGTTGCTAGATGTATTATTCCATGTCGCGGAGCTGCACAGTCAGGAAATGCTTGTTAGTGTGGAGAGGAAATGCTGGTGTCTTCTAAGCGCTTATTGCATTCTTTTTTAATTGTTAAAACAGGAAAACATACCTCTATTAAAATACCATCTAATGCACCCTCTGTGAAAGGGAGGGAGCTGTGAGAAAACATCCGAGGGAGATGGGGAGGCCAGGCTTGCTTTATGAGCTCTTTCATTTATTTCCTGGCTTCCCTCCCTTTGCCCCCCAAGCCGGTGGTGGGCCTGGTCCTCCCCAGGCTGCCCGGCTTGTTCCCTCTTGGCAATGTGGGCTAAATAATCCAATTAAGCTTTGCAGCTTATATAACTCCCTTGGCTCGAGGCAGCAGCCGGACTGACGGGGATAGAAAACACATCTGGAAATAGTGTACTAAACATACTACTGCTGCCGGAGCCAAAGCGATTTGGACAAACTCGCTCATATGCACAAGATGTCCTTTGAACAGCAAGACGTGTGCGTACCGTCTCCTTGCTGAAGAAGTTGAAGCTAGAAAATGCTCCTAACCATAAATCGTTGCCCTGGCTTGGGAAACTTAACTGGCTTTTCTTCTCATCCTTTGCCTTTGGAACATCATCTGGCTCTTCCTCCTCAGCTCCGGAGGATCAGCCAGTCCCCGTAGCTTGCTGATCATAAATAACACGTATGTTTATGCGTTTCAAAGGTGGAAGGAACGTCCAGCATCATTCAGACCGAGTTCTTATCTGAATACCCATCATAGGAGCTGCTTTTTATTTCAACTGCAGTGTAACTTGGTGTATAACTGGAACATAGCTCTGAAGAAACGACTGAGTTTTTTCCTGAGAATTCATTACAACCCTGGTAATTTATGTTAATGGTTAATGACATTAAGTATTAAAACATGTGCAGTTTACGTCAGCTTGAGGGCTGGGGAGAAAGAAGAACTCTGCGATTCTGTATTTCAAGTAGTGCGCCCAGAACAAGCTTAGTGAAAAAACAGCGCACATCTTAGCACTCTCAGATGTCTGTTCTCCTGTTGATATCCATTACTCTCAGTAGGGAAGTTATGGGCATTAGCAGCAGAATGAATTTCCCTTCATGTGCAGTGATGTGCTCTTATAGCTTCTTTTTATAGTCTACTGTGTGATGTTCAAGTAAAGAATTTATTTGCCTTTGCAGGTGTGCAAGGCTGGCTTAGCACTCGCACACTGCCTGTTCCTGGGTGCTTGCATGGCTGCCTGCCCAACACCTTCCAAATCTGTGCTGGGAAGGAGTGTAGAAACATCATGCCTGTAAATCTGATATGCCACACACATATAGAGCCGCTGGGCTTGTCCTCAGGAAAACATGTGCAGGGAATTGGCTACAGTCAATGCACTGGGTTGCAAATGAGCAGTGCCAGAGATGCAGGGGTGATGGAGGTGGTTTAGTGGATGTCACTGGAGTGCAGTGATGCTGAAGCAGTGTTCTGTGGCACCCTGACCCCACTTTGGCTTTTGAAATGGTCCGGCCACTTCTGAATGGTGCCCACAGATACACACCTGGGCAAAACCCACAGTGCCAGGGAGGTGGTGCAGAGCATGGGGCAGCTCTTTAGGGCTGTGTTGGTCTGCACCAACGTAGGGCTAATAAATGCTTGATCCACACTGGCAGCATCCAGGATCCCTTCAGTACCTTTTCACTGGCAGGGCTTACTCTGGTTTGTTATGGAAAACTCAAGATTTTCTTCCACTGTTCTGATTTGTAAGGCTGCCAGAATGCCCTTGCTCTCACCGGGCTTTGGACATGGCCATGTGAGTCTTCTAGGAGTATCTTCTTAGTCATAACTGTCTACACACAGTGATGATCTTATAGTTTATACATTTGGGGTTTTTTTCCACGGTCATAAAACTAAATAATGAGTTCCCCAGAAGAGGCTGTGTGTCTTGAGCCACTCCTCCCAGCCCATGACAGCGTTGGAGCTCACCCACCTGCATTGCTCCTCTTCAGACAGGGGTTTGCTGGAGATGGTGACACAGCTCTGCCTCCACTTCTTCCACATTTATCTGACTTTATCTGACAGACTGTCTGCCCTCTCTTGATGTTTTATTCCTAGAGAAGAAGAAAATATGGACGTACACCTGCACTGGTGCTGTGTAAGATGGGTTGTGTAAGATGCAACTGTTCAGTCATGGAAAACTCTCCATTGGCTCTGAGGCTGTTTGTTGGGTGCAGCTCATGGGTTCCAACAAGGACACAAGGTCTCTTCTGCTTTCAGCAGGCAGCCTGTCCATCTTGTGCTCCCCTTGCAGCACCTAAACATCAAACTGAATTTTTCCGTAACATAGCATCCCCCTGAGTTGGAAAGTCTGGAAAACTGAGCCACAGCAGCCCACAGAGCAATTAGCATTACCTTATATATGCCACCAGTAAAGGTAACGGTGTGTGAAATACTGAAAACCCAAATGCATTTAAATAGACATGTTCAAAGGAAATGAGAGGTGTGAGCTGTGCATCTCCGCTCACAGGGAGCGTGAAGTGTCCTCTGCCAGGTCTAAACAGCACTTTAGGAATAGTTGTGAAATTAAGCATAAATGCCATGGTCTTGTGGTCCCAGGCTATGGGAAGCATACCTATTTTTGGAGGTGGTAAGCAGCATGCTGTAAGGCTCAGTGCATTGCCTTTAAGCCATGAAGTAAACCTGACTTTGCAAGAAAGCAAAACTTCTAGGGATGTGGTTTCACAAGACATTTGAACTGCTCTCTGTTTGGGCTGTTGTCCAAAAGGGCATCCTAGTTCCCATGTGCTTCCTTTACACCACTGGCTCAGTCAGCAGGGTGATCTGGCTGAAAATTAAACTCATAATGAGGATGCTTAACTTTCCAGCTGGATCAGCCCATGAAGGCCATAGGGCTGCATGGGTGTTGGTGCCATCCAAAGGGACACAGCGCAGAGAGCACCCTGCCCATTTCGGCACTCCTTGCTTGAGATCATTGAAAGCCACTTGTGAGACCCTGGAGCTTAGCATGGGGGAGTGGGAGATGCCAGTTACATTTAAGAGCAGCAGCTTGTTGAGAAGCTTTCAGGCATCATTTAATAAGCAACCAAAGGTCTTAGCAGTAGGACACCCGTGTAGACAGCATCCTCCTCCCCAGCTGTTTATTTGCTACCCTTGAAATGTCCTGCAACCCCCACTTTGTGCTGTGCCATCACCAGCATCTGTGTTGCCTCGCAGCAGAGCTCATCTTCTGGAATAACACTGCTGCTGGCATGGGGCTGGCAGGCAGCTCTGCAGCTGAACTGTTGTCGCATGTGGAACCGAGGCCTCCTGGCTCCGTGTTAGTCCTTGTGTTTTCAAATAGGGAAAAGTTAAATAACTGCAGGTTACAAGTTGAGAACTCCATCGTGTGTGTATTTCCAGTGACATGTTTTCTGCAGGGGGAAGAAATAAGGGGTTTTTTTCACTCTAAAGCAGGCTGGTGTGGTTTTGTAGAAGGAGGTGTTGGTATTACTTGATAACCCTTTCTCATGTTTTCTTTGCTGCCGAATGGAAAAGGGAGAAGTGGGTCTTCCTACTCTTTTAGCATATGTTTTTCTTCCCAGGAATTATCCTAGCATATAAAATGAAACAAGAGCCCTCAGATAGCATCAACACTTAGGGCTGGTCTAAGTGCACTATTTAATGGCAATGTCTTGTTTTTTCTCTGGAGAGAAGAAAATGTACCCCATTAAGTGCTCATGTTACAAGTCCGCACCCTGGGGGATAAATATTTTAAATATTAATGCTGAGTAATTTTTAAAAGGTTCTGTGTGCGTTTTATTTTAAGCATCCTGCAAATTATTTAAGACGGTTAAAAGGAAATGCATTGAGATCAGCTCATCCCGTCATCAGTGTGTGGTGACTTAAAGAATCTGCTCCTACCCACCACCGGCACAGCCGTGCATCCGATCGGGGCATTGGTACAATAAGGAAATTGTAATCTGCTGCCTCGGATCTGTAGTGAGACAAGATGTACAATTTACATAAACACTGGAGCGAAGGGAACACTCTAAATATCCTTTCACTCTAACACAGTCACATGCATTGCAAATGAGTTACTCTTTTGGAAAAAGAAGTCAAACCTGACTTGCATGGAAGTTCTCAGCTATTAACATCAGCGGAGCCAGTGACTCCAGCCAGAACTTCTGTGATTTCCTTGATATCCCTCTGGCTTAGTACATCACTCTAACTTTCCCATATGTGTTCTCTGATTTATAACACAGAGATACTTTATTTTGTAAAGTTCTTTCATACACTCAGCTCTGCCAAAAGATTCATATGTTACTGATTAAACAAATTCCCCCTGTTCCAGGATTTCGGCTGTTCTGAGTCTGGTGGTAACTTTAGTGGAATGATGAGTGCGATGGTTGATCGTACAAGGTGGTGGAGAAAGACAATGTCCTGGCACTTATTGCTGCTGATCAATAAGTTATCCTTCAGTTTGCAAAATGGATCTGCTTTTTCCACCTGCCACTGCCACATCTCATCCCGAGATGGGCTGAGCTCATCCATCAGCTGTGAAGCGCTGGTGGCTCATGGTCATTTGTGGGGACAATGACGATGATGATGTTGGATTTTAGTGGTGTTGGGAGGAGGATTGACAAGAATTTCATTTCGACTCCTTCACAGGCAATTAGAGACAGCTGCTGCTGGAGAAAGGGCGTGATGATTAACACAGTGACCTTTGCAAAGATCAGCTTCCCTTCTTGGAGGGATTCCTTTCAGTTGGACTCACCAGCCATTAGCACTAGGCACAGAGTGGGATGTATGGGTGCTCTGGGGGTTGGTGGAGCAAGGCCTCTGTTTCACTATTAACATAATTAGGTTGTAATAAAAAGGGGTTTCCTAGTAGACTGTGAGGCATTTGCTCTACTTCAGGGTTTTCTGCTTGTTTAAAGCTCCAGAGTTAGGTTTTGCCAGCACCCACAGGAACGTGGTCCTGCGTGCTCCAGACATCAGCTCTTTCTTCAGGGCTTATTTGGTTCATGGGATCTTACTCACTAACTTTGGTATTTGTGGTGAGAATAAGGCTAAAGGGAAAGAAATCCAGTCTGGAGGTTTGCAAGTGGTGAGAGCCAAGCAAATCCTATTTGGGTTTTTACTGTGTGTGATGGTTTGCAATCCAGCATGAAGCTGACGGCCACAAGTGATAAATAAAACAACCCATGGCATGGTCAGCACCAAGAGCAATGTGCCTGGACCTGAATGATCCAAGACCAGCACTGACCACGTATGCAAGCTCCCAACCTTTCCCATTCCCCTTTCCACCCCCCTTTCTTTCCACCCCTCACCCAGGTTTGCCTTTGTAATGTCTTCACTTAAAAATCCTGTAGAGCTGCAATTATTACTAGGCGTAATGACCCATGATTTCTGTAATGCTTTATTTTGTTCACTTTCAGCATGTTTTTATTCCCCAATCAAATAAAGAGTATTAAAAAACCTACCAAGAACAAAGCCTTCGCTTCCCATTTGTGAGAAAAATGCTTCGAAAGCTCTATTCGTGCTACACAGGTAAATAATTAGATTTTTAATGAATTAGCTTTGCTTTGAAGATGAAGGCTGTAGTGTTCCTAATTAAGTTGTGAGGAGAAACACAGATTTGGGGGATTTTCACCCAAGAAAAGGGGGGAAAAGAGGATTGCCAAACCAGACGAGGCTGGGGACCAGCTGGTCTCAGGCCCATCTCGTGGGACCTCTGTTCTTGCAGCACCTTCTTTCAACGCTGTTTGAATTCATTCTTTCAGTGTTTCCCCATGGCAGTGAATTCAGAGATATAATATACTTTCTTTATGCAACATGTTTCCTTTTATCAGTTTCAAATTAATATTTCAGCTGAATGGTTACTCCTATATTTCAAGGCAAGAAGAATGGAATTCTGTGATATATTTTCATTATATCACTCTGGTTTATATGCTTTTCGTCATGAGCCCATCCTAAGATGAATAATCTCATATATTATTTCCTTTCTTTCTTCATAGAGCAGGCAGGGTGTTTTTCCAGGCCTTTGATCATTCTCATCACCCTCTTCTAAAGCCCCTTTTAAGTCTGTAATAATACTCCTTTTCAGATGAGGTGAAAACTATTCTGGGGTTAGCCAGCATCATTTTAATAATGTTATAATCTTCATACTATTATTCCCTATCCTGTCCACTAAGCAGAATAACATCTTGTTTGCCTCCTTTTCCACCTCCCTTTTTCCCCTGGATTGCTGCTGCCTGAAGAGCAGCATCAAGATGCTGATAGTCTCCTTCCTAGTTAATATTGTTAATTAAAAACCAGGTGAAAAATACCTTGCTCCCCCTGCCCCCAATTACTTTGTACCTATCAGCTTTGATGTCAGTTTGCCATTTTGTTGCCTTTTCTCCTGATCATTTGCTTCTTTTCTGGCTCTGACGAGCTTACCTCTGTGTTAGCTCTGTATTTGGCTACTTCACAAATTCATCTTCTTCTCCAGATCCTCACTAAATCTATTAGACCGTGAGTTTAATACCAATCCATATGGCTTCCTCCTGATAGTTAACCTTTTGCTATGATGAAAATTCACTATTTAATTCTGCCTTCTTTATCTTCAGCTCAGTGTCAGTATTTGCCCTCTTCCCTTCTCCTCCTTAGCTGTTTTGCAGCAAAATGAATTGCCAGCTGTTTTCTCTGTCTTGTTAAATCCCTTGAATGGGTTGATAAAACCCCAGGAAAGATCAGGACTAGTTCCTCTTGCAGAAGCTGATGTGGTTTATGCCTGTCAGGGGTTTCCTCACCTGCCAATGCTTTTGTTTGTGGCAGGTACAACCCAGGGGATTTGCAGTGATCTTGAAGCTCTCTTTATCATTCAGTGTGATTCACCCTTGGAGCTGGGCTGCAGAAAGAGATCCCAAACCTGTTCTGCAGGTACCTGAGAGCAGTCTGGTGGCTTCTGCTGCCTCCTCTATCCTGATCCAAGATATTTGCTGCATAGGTGATGGGCATCACTGTTTGCTTTCCTAATTTCTGAGTTTCTACATCCTTGCTTTAGAGCCTGCACCCCTCCTGCAGCAACCTGGGGAGCTTTTTGGGTCCAGGCATAGGTATCCCTGTGTCCTGCTTTCCTTCTTGGAAGGGGAATTATAATGTTACCATCCATGTTGTGGTTCACCATGCTCATAATGGGAAATCTACTTATCCTCAGCACTGAAAACTTACTTCTTAGGACTTTAAAGCTTATTCTTGGAAGTATCTGTGTGGATGTTGTCTGAACTCGATCTCAGATGCAAACAGTTGCTCCTACTTTGAAATAATAAGGTGCAGGTAATACTTATTTTCCTATCTCTTTCTGATGGCATATGGGCTGAGACAACATTAAACTCCAGCAAGGAGACATGCAACAAGAATATGATCAAAACCTACTGCTGGAAAAACAAGAAATGGTGACTTAAGGGAGCCCGTGTTCCCGGGGTAGAGACCATCAGTGGAGAGATGCATTGCA
>JANHGB010025888.1:10142-36585 GCA_026283785.1 Coracopsis vasa | reverse complement strand
ATGGCGAGAGCTTTGTGATTCAGCTCCAGACAGGAAAAGGTCACTTCCATGGTGTTGATAAATGGGGTCGTCCTATTATGAGGTTTTTCTTTTTTTCTTTCTTTTTTGCAGAGAGCAAAAAGACCCAATCTTCCTGAGGGACAAAGTTACACAGAAACATTCCAAAGAACAGTTTGAGACAGCTCAAAAAATTGAACAAGAGTATAGCAAGTACTTTACAGGTTAGTATTTGATGAGCATTTCACTAGGAATACAGTGGCAATTTGAGCCTGCATTGTTATTCGGAATAATTAAATTCAATTTCAGAGACCTTTTTAACGTCGTAAAATATATGAATCTTGGACTGTAGTTAATACTATTGTTTTTACTAGAGGAAGGTAACTGTGTTTGAAGATTGTCTTTGCTTATTTCAGAATGTATTACCATGTGGTTCCACATACATTCAAAAGAATGAGGACAAAATTCTAGCCACCTTGATGTTAATGTCAGCAAAACTTAAGAGGAAAAAATGAAATAAAGCAAAAAAACCCACCACTAAACCAGCCAAATCCCAAATTTTCATCCCCCCCCGAACAATGGGATTTTTACAGAAATATTTTGAGGCATACCAGCCCAAGTACAAGAGAGAAAAGGGGGGTGTATTTAGTATAGAGTTACCTCAGCAGATACTTAGGGAAGCTGCACATTCTCAACAAAATCAGTTATGTGGTATCTAATAGCCATACAAATGCTCGCTTAAATGTCACATACTAAACCTTCACAGACAGTGTGCATGGCCATCACCACATGTTATCTTCTGCCCCTTGTTAAGTCATTTGTTACATTTTAATTTCACCCTCATAATGAAAGTAGCACTCAGTCCGAGAGAGTGCTATGTGTATTTTCTCACATGCTCTATGACAAGAGCCTCCCTCTGTTACTGCCAAGTACAGTGGACTCCAGCTCTCAGCAACATGTCCAGATGCTGGTAGTCAGAGAGCATTGGTGTTCAAACGGCACTGACATTTAAGCTTGTTGAAATTATAATGTTGTGCATAAAACGAGCATGTAGATAGACATGTTGGACAGAATCATAGAAGGATTTGTATTGGAAGTTCCAACACCCCTGCTGCAGGCATGGACACCTGCCATTAGATCAGGTTAATTAAAGCCCTGTCCAGCCTGGCCTTGAACACTTCGAGGGATGAGGCATCCACATCTCTGGGCAACCTATTTCAGTGCTTCACCACCCTCACAGTAAATAATTTCTTCCTGATATCTAATCTAAATCTACCCTCTTTCAATTTCCATTTCACTTTGTCTTATCGCTACATGTCCTTATAAAAAATCTCTCTTCAGATTTCTTATAGATCCCCCTTTAGGGTACCGGAAGGCTGCTCTGAGGTTTCCCTGGAGCCTTCTCTTCTTCAGGCTGAACAAGCCCAACTCTTCTCTGTCTTCATAGGAGAGTTGCTCCAGCCCTCTGACCATCTTTGACGTCCTTCTCTGGACTCTCTACAATAGGTCCATGTCCTTGTAGTAGGGTCCCAGCGCTGAATGAAGTACTCCAGGTGGGGTCTCAGGAGAGAGGGAGTAGAGAGGGAGAATCACCTCTCTTAGCCTGCTAGTCATGCTCCTTCTTATGCAGCCCAGCATATGGTTGGGCTTCTAGGCTGCAAGCGCACGCTGCCAGCTCGTGTTCGGTTTCTTGCCAGTCAACACACTGAAGTCCTTCTCCTCAGGGCTGTTCTGAATCTCTTCTCCACCTAGCTTGTATTTGTACTTGGGATTGCCCTGACCCAGGTGCAGGACCTTGCACTTGGCCTTGTTGATCTTCATGAGGATTGCACAGGCCCACCTCTCAAGCCTGTCAAGGTCTCTCTGGATTGCATCCGTACCCTCCAGCATGTTGACCACACCACATAGCTTTGTGTCTTCAGCAAATTTGCTGAAGGTGCACTCAATCCCACTGTCCATGTCACTGACAAAGATACTGCACAGCACTGGTCCCAGTACTGACCCCTGAGGAACACCTCTCATTACTGATGTCCACTTGGGCACTGAACTGCTGACCACAACTGTTTGAGTGTGACCATCCAGCCAATTCGTTATCCACTGAGTGGTCCATCCATCAGATCCATGCCTCTCCAATTGAAAGACAAGGTTGTTATTCAAGGCATTTGACGCTGTCCCACACAAGGCCAGGTGTCTGTTGCTCTTCCCTTATCTCCCAGCATTGTAGCCCTGTTACAGAAGGCCACAGATTTGTCAGGCACAATTTGCCTTTAGGGAAACCATGTTGGCTGTCACCAGTCATGCTTATTGTCCATGTGCCCTAGCATAGTTTCCAGGAGGATCTGCTCCATGGTCTTGCCAGGCACCGAGGTGAGGCTGACCAGCCTCTAGTTCCCCAAGTCTTCCTTTTATCTGTTTGTAAAAATGAGAGTTGTGTTTCCCCATTTCTATTCAGTGGGAACTTCACTGGACTGCCACAACTTTTCAAATACCATGGAGAGTGGCTTAGCCACTTCATCTGCCAGTTCTCTCGGGACCTGCTGATGCATCTCGTCAGGTTCCATGGACTTGTGCGCCCCTGGGTTCGTTAGATGATCTAAAACCAGGTCTTCTCCTGCAAAGGGCAGTTCTTCATTCTCCCAGTTCCTGCCTTTTCCTTCTGTGACTTGGGTGATGTGGCTGGAGCTTTTGCCAGTGAAGACTGAAGCAAAAAAGTCATTGAGTACCTCAGCCTTCTCCATGTCCTTGGTAACCAGGTCTCCTGTTTCCTACTGAAGGTGGCCCACATTTTCGCTAGTCTTGCTTTTATACCCAGTGTATGTATAGAAGCTTTTCGTGTTGCCCTTAATGTCCCTGCCCAGATTTAGTTCTGTCAGGGTAATTAATTCTGACATGGCAGCTTTCTCATGAAGGTGTATGACACTCTTTCAGACTTGAGTTCTGTGACTACTTCATTTTTTGACTCATGACCCTATCGAGTTGGCTTTGTTTCCTCTACCAAGTTGTGAGCATGTTGTGTCATCTGAATCACTTCCCCACTGCCATTCGTCACCTTTCATAGACCTTGTTGGTTACTGCGTTTTGTATCCAAACTCATCTGACATGGTTAAGATCAAATTGGTTCTTTTCAAAAAAGTAAATAATACCCTAAGCCTTGTAAGTTTTTCTGTATTTTTTCCATTGTCAGTGTTAGCTGAGGCCAGAGGCTTCGCTGACATATTTCTCGAGTCATGAAGTTCCTCACATTTTAAGTCTTAAAGCTAATACAGTCTCCTCTCCTGTCTCAGTGTTGGCATTTTACTTTTTATGACTGTTACGTTTAGCAAGGGTAGAATGCAAAGTGTTCCTTTATCTTCTGAATTGATTTTCAGGGAGTTGCTTGTTGTTGGCCTTTTGTTCCTTGGATGTAGTTGACAGTAAGAATTGGAGTAGGAACCGCTGCTGCTTTATTTAGCACAGCGATCTGTGAGCTGCCTCATAATTTACTTCTAATATTTGTAAATAGTTTCTAGTTGCTACAGCTATAGTCTCTATGTATATTACCACATAAATATGAAACTCCTAACACCACATGCTAAACAGAGAAGGTTTATTATAGCAGGTTCTGACCATCTTTAGACTTAAACTTTGCCACCTGATGCCTCTGAAAATAGTACATGGAGGCCTTTAACAAAACAGTTGCCTTAGCTGATTATAGCCACCAGTTCTGTGACTTCCCTGGCCTGTTTTAAGAACTAGCAGAAGAAATTGTATATTGAATGCTTAACCTCTTTGTTCTGTTTATTCTTTTCCTTATTTTAATAGAATCATGGATCTGGCAAATATTAAATTGGGTAGATGAGTTCTGATCTGTTGATAAACATTTTGCAGAAAAATGCAGAAGACTGCTCTTGTAATTAGTCACAACAGTTTGCTTCAGTCTCATTTGTGTGTGGGGGTTTCTTTTTCTCCAGGCATCGTCCAGGGAGGAGCCCTTTCAAGCATTTGCACTCAGATTATGACAACTGTTGATCAAGAACAAAACAAAGTCCTGTGGATCCCAGCTGGCCCGCTGTAGATTTATTTTGCTGTGCAACTACTTTGCAGATAAAAATAACCAACTAACTTTCTATCCAACGGACTCAGTCCATTTCTGTCTTTATAAAGATATCCGTAAGTGATTTCTGTTTCATGAAGGGGAATAATAACACTGAACACAAGGACCCAATGAGGCACGTGAAAAGGGGTAGATCACTTCACCGAGCTTGTCTCTTACATCGTACGTATACACGTGACAGGTTGCCATGAGAGGTTGTGACCTGCATGTACTTGTCCATGAGTAAAGAATTTAACAGTGCTGCAAAACCCTGTAGAATGCAAGTTTACAAAAACCTTTTCGAAGTATTTAGTTGTTGCTGTTTACTTGAATGTCTTGTTTTGTTTTTTGTTGTTTTTTTTTTTTTTAATTGTGTCCTTTCATTTAATGAGGTAACTCTCCAACACAGAGTGAAATTTCTGAATATGAATGAATGGTTTATGCGCAACATGAATCTTAGTTGACCATTTCTAAGCACATTGTTGACTTGACAAACAGGTAATAACATGGGATGAAATCGGTACGTCTTGGGGTTAAGCTCAGAAGGAAGTACACTCCTTTACAGGGCAGACCACTGTTTGTATCCTGTCAGCTCTTGTCTGTCAAAAGATATCGTTTCTTGTTTTATGCATGAATTTAATATTTAAACGTCATAATATCTCTGAACAATCCAAGCTTAATGTGTGTTGAAGAATAATAATTTTTGGTTGTTGGGCCTGGATTAAATACTGGTGGGGAAGAGTCATAAGCTAGGCCTAGCATGCTGTGTTCTGTCACTTTTTAGATACTGTAAATATGGAAAGCTTATGTTGGTGCAATTTTGCAGGGTAATTCTTAAGCTTTGTACTTCAATGTATAGCATTCACATAGAATGTTTTTATTTAAGAGCAGCCACAGTTTTAGGGCTTTGATTAAAAGCCTTTAGTAAGGTACTAAACTGTTAGTGTTCTCACTGTCAAAAAATAAGTGATCATTCAGTTTTGGTTGCAATACCTACTTACATATTGTACAGACTCCATTGTATCAGTTCCTTTTTTTGTTTTTTGCACTTCTGAGTCTGTGTTCCTAACACAGGTTTTGTACCTGTCTCTTCTGTCTCTTGTGCCATGTTTCTTGGGTACTGTATTTTAATTGTTTTTAAAATGTCTTATGAGTAGAACTGTTTCTTGGTCACTGTTCCTAACATTTCATTATGTAGGTTTCTAGTTTTACACTACAAGCTGTAGTTTTGCTTCTGTTCGCAGCTTTTTTTAATTGAAAAAAGGGATTCTTCTTGCACAGTTCTTCAAAAGAAAGATCTGGTCTTAAATTTAAATTCTGTTTTACAGATGCTATTTTATAGTTCAAAATACTTTATATAGTATCTATATAGTTATATCCTATATAGAGTATTTTGAACTATAATACATACTATATATATAGTATTTTATATAGTAATGCCATACTATTATAATACTGTATATATATAAATTAAAAATAGAAAATTCTATGGATGAATTACTAGTCAAAGTACTTTTCATGGTGAGGGACAGAAGTTGGTTTTTTTTGTTTATCTTTTTTTTTGTTTGTTTTTTAAAGTTTGTGGTCAAAGTAGACTCCAGTGGTACAACTGAAACAGACAGGTACTGTTCTGACATGGATTTTCTGTACTAAAATGAAAATGTCACTTTGTATCAAAAAAAAAAGTTAAAGAAACTGATAACTAAATAAAGGTCAATTTCTGTAACTTGACTTGTGTATAAGAGGTGCATATAGCTAATGTTCTCTTTGACTCTGTTTAGTTGAGTCCTCATATAAGGTTCTGCTTTCTGACTAAAACTGTCACATATAGGTTCAGTTCCTTGACAGGAACAAGTTTCAGTTTTATGGTTTTGCCCAGCCTTGCATACGTAAATACCAAAAACATTCAAAACCCACAGGACACAAGAAATAAGATTAAGATGTTGGGTTTGTGTTAACAGTTTTTTAAGATTCTGGCCCAGTGGTGTTAAGGATTTCAAGTGGAAATATAATTGATTGGATGAAGGCTTTAGCTGGAAAACTAGTCTGTCACTATTGTTTTTGAGTGAGTGTCACTGGAAAACAGGGAAAACAAAAATGTGAATTATTAGCTTAAAAGCACATTGTAGAATTCTACGTCTCAGTTTTACACTGCAGACAGACCAGCCTTTTCTGTTCATAGAGTTATCTGAAAGCTTAGGGAAGCTAGTTATTTTGTATTAACTTTCCTGCTTCATCACTTGCTGGATTCTCTCAGATGCCAAATAGTCAGCTTCAGCAGGAACTGGGTTGGTAGATGGGCAGTTGTCATACCTAATAACAGCCTTCAGTCATAAGACAGGACTTGCACCAATCTGCTTTTCCGTCGTTCCCTCTTCTAAAAGAGGATGAAGAAAATGAGAACAGGCAGGTTCTGGCAGGTTAGTAACAGCCATACCTTGCATATCTTCTGATCTCAAGGAAGTAGAGTTGAAGTCTTGCTTAAATACTAGAAAGATACCTTTAAGTCAGTTCAAGAATTTCCTGATACACCATTTTATTTTATAATACTACATGCTGGAGCTAGATTTGGCCTCTGTTCCAAAAAGAGCGACTTTGTCCAGGTGTTTAAATAAAGAATATAGTTTTGTGGGTATTTAAAAAAACCTTTTAATATAGATAGGGAACAAAAGTTTGAAAGTGTCACTCTGATGCTTATAAGCCACCATAAATGCCTGCAGGTAAGGAGTTAGCTAGAAATCAATATCTTTCAACTTTATTTTTCTATAGCTAAACTGACATAAAATTGCTTAAGATACTGAAGCCCATATGTATGATCTGTTGTTCATATGTTGACAAGCATCTACTTGCTTTCAAACGTTTACATTCAGTCCACATTGATCTGAATTGCAGAACAAGTGTTTGCTAGATCCAGAATTATGCTCCAACAGCTGCCAAGCTCTCCACCTGAAACAAGGGTCCTTTTTCAGTGTCTGATAAATTTGGAGGCCATATCATAATCCCTTTCAATGAACACAAACATTGCCTTAAGCAGTCATGAACAGCTTTCCTAGATGTATCTCAGATGGATGTATTCATAGTTGAAGTACAGTCTTGTTATCTTCTCTACCCAGCAAGGCAGACTTAGGTCTTCTGCAACAAGTAGTAAAGGTCCCAGATCTGCAATCGAAACCGGAACTGTATAAAAAAAGGTTGCTTGGCCTCTTCCAGTAAATTTTCTTATGGCTGCTGTGTCAGTGTTAGTTTCTTACTAACTTGGTTGCTTTGGTGGGGAGGGGTTTTTGTTGGTTTTTTTGTTGTTGGGTTTTTTGGGGTTTTTATAGCCTGAATTCTGTGTCATTTTGCTTAGAAAACATCTTGGTGTTCTTTACTGAAAAAGTAACTTTTCATTGAACATTTTGTAGCAAATTGTCTATTCAATTTGACTTCTTTCTCTCTTAGTATTCAGAAATGTTTTTGCTAGCACAACCCAAATGATGTGAGCATAAATCCAAAACCCAGGTGAATAGGGGATCCTATTACTTAACTGTAAACATGCTAGCTTTACTTGGGATCATTCAGCTCCATTTTAACGAACAATTCTTTCCAGGCTTTTATAAAAATGGTTTATTACAATATAAATAATTTTAAATGAATGTCATAACTTTAAAGTTGTCTTACTGGATCCTTTTCTTCAAGTAAACAGTGCATTCAAAGCATACTGGACTAAAAAAACTAAAAACATTTTCCATACTAGAATTTATCTTGTAGACCTCCAGTATGAAAAATGTTTTTAACCTTTTTTGTTTTATATTTATTTCACCTTGTAACTTAGTATAAAAAGAGAAGAGGAGTTGTTAAAGGTATACTGATTTCAATATATCTTAATTTTTAATTAATTTCCCTCTACAAAATGCACCTAATCAAAGTGCAGTGTTTTTCCCCATGTGTAAAGTATGAGATTCCAGATAATTTTTTTTAACTCACATTTTTAAAAGCTTTTAGAAGTTCTTAAAAGATGAGTCTTTTTTCTAAAAAAGTTGGAGGGAAAATGACAGAGATTTAATCATTGTCTTAAGAAGCAAATCACCAAAATCTTTGTACAATGTAACTTAGTCACTTCATATTATGATGAATTATCTGTCATTGCTATGTTTTATTAATAGTATATTATATGCTAAATGTGTGCGTTCACTAGGTTAGTTTCTGTGTACATCATATCGAAGGAAATAACACCAATGGGTGAGAAAGCTTTCAGAGATGTGGTGTCTTGATTGGTGACCCTTTCCTTTGCTTGTTCACAGCATACAGAGCATGTCCAAGAGCTAGGATATTACTTCTAAAACAACCAACCTAAACAGAAAACAACACCTTGCCGCCTCAAACCCAATGCACAAAACAAAACAACTTCCTTTCCCCCAAAACCCTACTTCTTAAGTGTCCAGTTTGGCTTTTCGTAGGATTTTAGGTTCTTCCCATCTTCCTAAAGATCTATTAGAATTTCAGGCAGCAGCTTACTCTTAATCCACTTATATACTGCATGTATAACAGTACACTAATGTCTCAAAAATTGGAAACAAATCTGTCAAAACATTAAATACGTTCAAGAGCTTGGGGGAAAAAAAATCATCTGTTCCTTGATAAAATTCCATTTATATTGGCAATGGCTTTTTTCTTTTAAATTCTTCAATGCAAATGTGAATGACATTTCTTATGTAATCTTCCCTGTGCTCTTTCTCGGAAGGCAGAGGATGATTTGCTTTCTGAAGACAGTGACTTTGATCTTCAGAGGAAGTGACCATTTTCCCACAACTTTTGCATCTGATTTTGCTGCAGGTTCATCTTACCTTATCAGCAATAATACCGATCTGTTAAAATCATTATGATTCCTTCATTTACCAGATCTGCCTGCACCACAAATGCTTAGCATTTAACCATAGCATTTAGATGTTCGAATCATCTAAATGTTAGGACCATATTTGTGGCCCACCTCTCACAAACCTAAGGTTTTAAGTTTTGAGCCTGTCTAATGACTGGCTAGTATAAGCAATAAAAGGCTGAAAATGCATTCTAAGTACCTGCAAGGGGTCTAAATGCAATTGTAAGTCTTATAGTTCTGTGATGAACTGTTCATTATAGCATTTTGAGATGATAATTCTAGTGGAGTCAACCAAAAGATCCTAAAGTAAGAGATAGATAGAAACTTGTTCCCTTTTGTTGGGATTTGATTTGAGAGTGCTAGCAATTGCTCACATTATTACAGTAACAAGTAGGTTTGTGATGCAAAATTGAATAAGTGCAGTTATGGAAGAAACCAAACACACAGAGCTGAATTTCAGGACAGTGATACAAGCTGCTTGTCCTCAGCAACCCTTAAGGTTGATCCCACAGTGGCAAATTATCACTTATAGCTGGGGTTTGCTGAATTGTGTGGCCTTCTGGCTGCAAATGTGTTTCTAACGTTCAAATGAATACTCATACTTTTATACCCTGTCTTGTACTGTAGTAAAAAATGTGTGGTTAATAGCTGCAATTATAGTGTGATCTGTTAAGACCTGCTCTGACTGATTTGCGGTTCAGTTATTTAGAATTCATTTTTCAGGGTGTTACCACATATTTTGTGCCAGAATGACTATTTTACAACTGCAAAATAATTCAAGTGAAGTTGTAAAAGTCTATCACATATCCTCCTCCTCCTCCTGGACATACATGGCAGAGTTTCCCTCAGAGTTGCATGGTTTGAACTCCAAGAGACACTTGAATTCTTACCTGATTCTGACACTGCTCTGTTGTTCTGCACAGGACATGAGCAGAGCTGTCTCCTGACAGCGTAGAGTAAGGATGTGTTTGGACTGGCTTTCAGTCCACAGCTGTGCCTCTTCATGGGGTATTTCATAGTGCTTCAGTCTTTGGATAAGCTAAGCCTAGCAAGACACTTCCAGTCCTGGCTCTGCATTTGTGGTTCTGTGCCTTCTGGAGCTGAAATGGGGTTTCTGATCAACAGTTGCTGCTGCATTTTTCTTTACAGTTGACATTTTTCTGCTAGGTAACCATGCACAGGTGTATAGTTTTGGCAAGTGCTCCATGAAATTTTTCTCAGAATAGGAGTGAACTTCTAGTTTATGTGAGAACTATATTATGGATACATCATAAGACTTACCCTTTTTTTACTGTTTTTGTGCATTAATTACTGAATTCATTCTAGACACTTGTTATATTCAGTGTTGATGATCTTGTGAACAGTAGTGGCTGATCCACTCCAGCATTCGGCAGCCTGCAGTTTCACATAATGCTTTAGCAAGGATTCCACGTCTGCAGTTTCTGAAAGTGATGCCTTACTATGTTTCCAGCAGTGTCAGCGGTACATTTGTAAAAGAACCTACTTGGTAAGCATAAGAAGATGACTTGAGAAAGTCCACACACCTGCTTTAGGATTTTATGACCTCTGCTGCGTTACAGAAGCTGCAATCTTTGAATTAATTTGGATTTCCCTCTGTGCACTGTTCTGATTATGTGATAACACAGCACTGGTAAGGTATGCAGAAGGTATGCTGAACTGACTTGCTACAAATTATTGAAATCCACAAATGGTGCTTGACCTTCACTAGAAATAAACTGCCACTATTCTAATTATAAGCATTTTTGCTATAACTTATGATGTTACTGAAGTTATAAGAGGTCAGTTTATAAAAAGAGTTCTGAAATGCTGGAACTCACCAGAAGTAGCCATATTTTTCTTCTTTCTTTCCCAACCGACTCTTGCACCAAATCCTAATTTTTATTTTACACTCTCTGTACTGTCAGTCATTTGAAGATATAGGCAGTCTGTAATGCATAATATGATGGAAAAACCAGGAACAGCAACAAACCAGTGTTGGATGTTGGAGGTCAAGGACCCTTAAAATGCTTTTCAGTTCTCTTGACAGCAGACAGAGCTACTTAGAAACAGAAATCCTTTTGTGAAACAGTTAAGCCAAAGTTGAAAGGAATTTTCTTTCTTGCTTTGGTGTTCTGTTTTGCAATTATTTAGCCTTCTGTTTGATTTTTAAACATACCTACCTTAAAAAGGTGGTTTGAGCCTGAAAATTATATTTGGAAAATAAAATAAATTGGAATGGAATATTTAACTTTATAAACATTGAAATGAGGCATTAAGTTTCTGCAGAAGGATGGCTGTTGGCATGTTTTATCAAATTTCTTGATATTCTCTGTTTTCAGGAAAATGTTTAGTAGTTTCTGGAAAAGTACCCCTTAAAAAGTATCTCAAGCCAGCTACTCAAAACAGGAATTATACTATGTAATTACTCATCATTAAAAGTTTGCTGGGGATTTTTATTGTGTGTAGTACAGAATGTAATGATTGGAGGGGAAAAAAATATTTCTGGTATGTGAGACAGACTAAATCTTTCTTTTCTCAGTATGTTAATATGGCCAGTACAAAAACTACAATAGATGAAAGGAAGACATTCAAAATTATTTCTTCAGCAGGAACAATAATACATGGAAGATGACTTGCATTTACCAGATTGGTCTTTTAAAATTTGAGAAACTCTCCCTTGATGCAACGGACACATCAAACATTATCTCTAGCACTCTGTTTATTTTTATAGTTACAGTGTCTCATTTCCAGTCATTTTTAAGCACTGATTGTTTTTTCTTGCAAGATTAAGAGCAGAGTTTTAAACTGTCATCCTCAAGGTCACAAGCCTGGCAGAAAATTCTTCTCTTCTTTTTTTGTAAATCATTAAGTACCTCAGTAATCAAAGAAACAAACCAGACTTAGGTTTAAGAAAATAAAAGAACATGGATTCTATGGCAATTTCTTCCATAAGACAAAAGTATGAGCAAAATGAATGGTGAGAACTTGCAGCCTTAGTGATGATTGTAAATTAAAGGCTGCCACCTGTGGCATGAAAAACTGAAGTGACTGAATCTTAAAATAATGTATGCTGCAGTCTATAATGCACAATTAATGGGAGTTCAAATAATGGTAGTTTTGAAGGGATTGAAAAGTATTGCATATTTCTTATCTGTAAATCCAACATTTCTGGTGTGTTAAATCCCAACACCTATTACGGGCTATTTTGTAACAATGATTCTGAATTGATGGAGGCATACTAAGCCTTGTATGGCCACAGATCTTTAGTTGAGACCAGACAATAATAATCTAGTGTCTAAAGTATGCAAAAAGCATGAGAGAGCATCAGGCTGACTGGCTCAGTGTCAAGTCCTACTTATAAAAGGTATGACTTAAAATGGAAAGCCTTTGTGACAGTTTATGCTGACTAACTCAACGTGTATAGCCTGTGCAGGGAGTTATTTTCCACCTATTCATGAACACACACGCAAGAAAATTGGCTTTAAACAGAGGGGTGCAGACAGTTCTTTTGTTTAGTCAAATAAATATTTTCCGATGGACATTTAACTAGTTCTAATTTATGGGCAACAGATGTTTTTTCTTCATTAGTAATTGTTTTTCCAGAAGATAACTCTATTAAAATTTGTGAGGATTCATGGGCTCTCTTATTGTAGGTAAAACTCTTTGTTGAAACCACTTTTTTCTATTTTTTTTAAATGAAAAACTTAAGTGACTTTTTTCAAAGCCCATTATTATAGTCAGTTTTCTCTTAGAGGCACAGGCTGTTAAATGTGCTGTTGCAGTCTTCCCTATAAAGAAAATCCTTAAGTGTTTGTAGGATGCAGGCATAATGGAAGTTCACTAAAACTCTCTCTTCTTTTAACTCTGATAATATGCAATGGCATCAGATCATAATGTCAGGTGTAAGTCCTGAAAACTCATTTGAATCCACCTGTGTTCAGAATTTACTGATAATGAAAAAGTTTTATTCTTGTTTTGAGACTAGTGAACAGTGATTTTTATCTCTATCCTTGGCCCACTAAAATAGACACTTTTCCCTTTGCTGTAGGAACAAGAACAGGAACTGAGTCGTCTCACATTATAAACGCTTCTGCTGGAAACATATTATTAAGTCCTGTTTGAAGCATATTAAGTGTTTTGAGTAATTGGAACAATACCAAGAAGTTTCAACCTTAATAACTGATATTGCTGGTTTGACAAGCCTTTCACAGCAGAAGTCACTGTTGTACAAGCCTTCGCAGATGCAACACTTTTCTCATTATAGAAACATACGTACAGCCTTTTCCTTTTGTGACATATTCGGAGCTCTCTACAATCCTTCAAGGTATATTTATATGAATTTGTGGAGGAAACCCTCTAAGAAACAGGTATTTGAAATAGCAGTGTCTTAGTTATGTTGACTTTCAGCTTTAAATTTTAGAGGTCCAGTACTGAGTGATAACAATATTTTTCCCCATGGACAGATGCACATTTTTAGGTACCAGTTCCAAAGTTAGACTTACAGAACTTCTTCTTACTTGAAAGAAAATACAGATTTGCATCTTTTTTTTTTTGTTTGTTTAGGCACCAATGTAAGTAATACAGTCATTAACTTGTCAACAAACTCCTCTGCCATGTGTTGCTGTCTTGTATGCAGCATATGCAAATTGTCCCAGTGCCCCACAAGAAGTTGCTACATGTCTTTCCTTTTGCGATCCATGCATTGGGCCATGACCTTTCTCTTTTAAATGTCTTTATTCAAGTTACAGGCACCTCTGTGTACAGGTTTTGAAGCGGTCTGTGCCCTGTTGACAGTGCTAACCTCTACCATCAAAGGGCACAAGAAACAGTCTCACTCTGGCGTGAGCAGGAGCGTGGCTGCAGTCCAGCTCTGCCTGCTGTGTGCTTGCTCTGTACTTTCTGGCTTGCTGGTTTTTAAGGGCTGAGGTGCTGGCTTTGTTTCTTACATCTCTTCTCATCGCGCTGGAGGCCTCAGTGCCCCTGTTTGCTAACCTTTGTATTTTAATTTCCTTTGAGACCATGGTCGTATTGTGAAACTGTTGTGATTTCCAGGGTTTTACAGGTGGGTTACCTATTTGTACAAAATCGATCAATATAGAGAGAGAGTGAGACAGGTAGTTCAGTGAATGGTTAGCTATTACTTCAAACAGGAAGATAATTAAAACACAGTGATCTGTGAGAGGCTGAGCACCACATTACTCGATGTGATTGCAGGGACAGTGGTTCTTGGAAGAGCCTGTGTTTTATGCCAGATGAGAAAGTCCTTTATGTGCAGCTTAACATCTTTTTACAGATGTCTTACAGGTAGGAAACTATCCTGTTTTACACTTAGGAAGTTAAGAGGCAAATAGACCAATTTTCTTAAAAATACTAATATAATACTCTAACTGATGCTTTAAAGAGGAGAGGCATGTTACTCTTAAGTATGTGGCTTAACAGGAGAACTGAGCTACACAATGCTGTGTGAAGTTTCAAACTACCTTAGTGCTGCTGATGTCAGTGCACTCGCTGAGGCAGATAATTACTCCAGGAAATAACATTTCAGTATCTCACTATCAGCATTTCTCAGAGTTCACTCTGCACATCATTCTGTGTCAGTTTCTTCTGGTCTTCCAGAATGGACTTGAGCTCTTGCTCTAGTGCCACTGAAGACAATAGAGTTTTCCTGCAGTGCAGAGGCAAAACTTCTTGCTACCTTTCATCATTGTTTATTAGCCTGATAATTCTCATCTTTGAGGAATGGGGGTAGGGGCACAAACGTATTTTTTTTATTTTTATTTTTTAATGGAAAGAGACTGATGAAAGATAAATTGGGTGCTCTTAGTTTGTGGGGTTTTTTTTTTGCTTTGCTTTTTCTTCTTTTGAGATAAAGCTGAGTTTATACCTGGGCAGTCCCCATAATGGATATTGCTGTGGCCTCAGTCAGAGTTGGAGGAGTCATCAGTCAGACTTAATCTGATGAAGGGCAGAGCTGGACAGAAATCCCCTTCTCAAACAAGATGTAAACGTTTTTCTTTTCGACTGCTTGTTTTTTTCTTTTCATGAAACTTGTAAACAAAGGGAGCAGTTTGAAGGACAAAGGTCTGAACCTCACGAGTGCTTAGCGAATGCTTAGTTTGTCAACAGAGTTCGTGCTGATTTACCACACGAAAGATTAGTCTTTGTTATGCAGACACTATAGGGTCAGCTTTTCAGTGCTCTCCTCACTGTGCTTGTAAACGGGGTGTTCACCAAATTAAGCTTCTGTGGTCAGTCCTTTGTGCCTAGAAATGAGACGTGCTGGCTGCCCAGCTGCTGGTGCGCAGCAGCCTTTAACACAGACTCTGTCTGTGGCACTTGTGACAATACGAAGGATATTAGGGTGCCTGCATTTACGGACATTCCGTACAAAGTCATTGCCCCCTCTAAGACAAGGATATTAATTACAGCTAGCGAGAAACACTGTGACTGCAAGGTCAAGAGAGGAGAGCATGTAATCTGGAGTTTCCATCACAACTGATTATGCTTATGCCTCAGCTATTAAAAGTTACAGGGTTGCATTTCTTATGTAGTTGCTTGCTTCTAATTACAGAAGATGCATGTGCTTTAACAACTCAAGAATAAATAGATTCCAATTTTTAACTTAATTTCTTAATACCCTTTTCACGTGAATGCTAGCTTATTCATTTTCTGTGCAAATATGGTTTATGCATTTATTGGATGAATTTAAGACTGCATTTGTACTTGCCTGATATCTTTAGAGACAAGCCTTGCCTGCAGCACAGGATAAAATGAGCCTTATAGTGTTTTCTTACTGTTTTCTTCATCTTTGGTGCATCTCTTTTCCCTTTCTCATTTACTACCTGTCTGAATGGAGGTGCTTCAGACAGTTAATCTAGTCGGGTGAATTCAATGTTCATTGCTCAAAGCAAAATGGACAGTATGGATAGACTCATTCAAGAACAGAGGCATTTTGAAGTGAGTTACGCTGCAGAAAGAAAAGCTCCTTGAATTCTGATGAGAGTGTTCACTTTGCAATGTGAGATGTGCAAGTACTTCAATTAAAGATAAATTCAAATTATTTTTCCCAAGTGACTCTTTGCAAACACAAAGGACTTGGTTCTTTTAACTCCAGCATCTTGATAAAAGAATGAGTCTATGCACTTTACTCTTCACCCCAGAACTAGTCTCTCTTGTAGCAGGAAGATGTGCACAATTTCCTATACAGAAAATACCCTCTGCTTTCACCAGTAACCTTGCTGCTTTATTTGTGCTTCAGTGATATCATTTGTACTCCCTGCCTGCCTTCCTTATTGCTCTTGTATTTATGTTTTCATTATTTACTGTGGTTTACATATACCAGTTGATGGAGTAGTATTTCTTGACGCAAGTCTTTTATGATGTTTATTGATGAGACATTTGTGAGAACTGTCTCATTGTACCCTGCTCAGTTACCATTTGTGTTTTGTGTTACTATGCTGCTCTTCAGAGGCCTTCCTAGAAGTTGCACAAAATGAGACTCCCAGCTGAGAACAGTTCAGAACATCTCCTTTTGGCATAGTAGCTGCCTTTATATTTTAACTGAGATTCAGTGTATGTACTGAGACTTGAATAAATAAGTACATCTGAAGCTACACTAGCTTATGATGAAGACTGCAAGGGATGTCATATGTATGCTTCCAAAGTAATGCTCACCTATAGCTGTACAGTGTGCATAGTGTGTATAGCTTATTTATATAAGGGGAGATACTCTTATCAGCCATGTGATTTTGAAATAGTTACTTTTCTTCCATCCTTTTTGAAGCTCTTGATTGGTATCATGAGTAGGAGGAAGGATAGAAGGTTATAGCCTGGTGTTCCTCTGTATATAACTGCTGATAGACTTTTATTCAAAGCTGAGGTTGCATTCAATGTACTGTGGTGTTGGAAGATGCAAAAATAAGGAAGGAAGTGATGATACACTACTAGGTGGGGACTCAGAAAATTACCTCCAGTTTCTGGGAAATGGTGACACTTTTATAATCCTAGGCAAGTCAGTTTGGCTTGTCATTAGGTATCCCATGACAATCTCGGGAGACGAGAAGGGGAAGGAGAAAAATATTACAGCCATAATATCCCTGAACTGGGGTAAATCTCCTCCGACTTGAGAAACTTTGCCCAAAGTTGTATATACCTTCTTTACTGCATTTTCTTTCTGGGCTGTCTAGACTATCTAGACTTATCCCAAAGGAGTGACACTCTCTGTCTCACTTGGGTGAAGAGTACTCCTGCTTACGTTTCCTTGCCAGTCTTAACGTCTTGATTTATAATGTTGTGTGGCACTTTGAAGAAAGAGGCTGTGATCTCATTTGTGGCCCTTGTGCAGCCCAAATAGGAAAATTTATAAAACTGCTTGCTGTACATGGAAGAAAACATTAATGTAACAACTTTTAGGTAGAATGTCTATCGGGTGAAAGGGGGTGGTCTGGACCTGCTGAAGCAGCAATTGAGACGAAATAGGGAGTGTTATTTATTGGTCACAGAATGTTCAGTGCTTCACAGTACCCAGCTGAGGCTCAGGTATGAAGTGACATGAGAGAAGTGGGAGTTCCCCCTGCTTTCCTCCCTGCCCTGCCCTGCTGGTTTGAGTTCTTTGAGAGCCTGTAAGAATGGTCAAATGCATTTTCATTTTATTACTTGTGAAAATGCCTTGCTATCAGTTTGCACCCACCATCTGTTACGAAATTTCAGTGAATAAAAATACTGCATTTGGCAAACAGACTTTAAAAGCAGGGGAAAAACAAAGGATGCAAGTGCCACAATGCAATTTCTGATTTATAGGGAATAAAACTTTGCAATTTGCAGATGCACATAACAATTTCAAAGAGCTAAGCTGCAGAAAATTGTCTAATGGAATATATATAAATGTATTTAGTGCAAATTTTTGAGCACTTAGGGTAATTAGCTGTGTGTCAGTCTTCCCAAAGTTCTGCTTTGGAAATTTATTGCTTGCAGAGCAAAGGCATGCTTCTTCAGTCTTTCCCAGCAAAGAACATAGCGTTATGTGACATGGGAGAAAGTGGGAGTTGATTTTTGAAGAGTACCTAAAGCAGTGAAGGCAGAGGTCAGCTCTGCAGTGGTAAGCTTTCCTGCCAGCTCCTGTCAAGTGACAATATTGACAGCTGTAGCATCACTGGAATACACATCTTTTGGCTGTTTCTGCCAGCATCATGAACTTCTCACAAAGATGTTTCATATCTGAAGAGGATGTAGGCATGTGCTGAAAAGAGCCCAGGGCTTTCACCTGTTGACCTTACTATTGTGCTGGCTGTCAAAGGGCTCTGGTGGTCCAAAAGGGAAGAAATCCAAGTGGTAGAAAAGTGAGCATTGCTGCTTAAGTGAGGAACAAAATACAGTAAGTGAAGACCATCCATGTTACAAGAACTTTGTAAGACAAATTAAAACAATTAGACTGCACACCTTGGACATCTTGCATGTAATTTTGGATAGTAGGTATTTATTTCAGGGGATACTTCCTCACCAGGAAACCCAGGACATGGCAGGAAAGAGCACCCAAAGTGCTGTACACCGGTCCTGAACTCAAGCTCCAGGCTCCCTGTAGGTGCAGACATCTCTTCCCTTGGAAGGCTCCTCTTGCTTATTTACTTGTATTACTGACAGCTGTTCTCTTCTGCAAGTATGATATCCTGGCCTGCTATTCACATGAAATTCTAACTATAATCCTTACAGCCTGCTTGACTTAAAATAGCCCATACATTAAAATATGTCATTTCTCTTCTAACTGATGGTGGTGTTTTTAAACAATTTCTATTTTTCACCCCAAATATGGCTCTTTCAGCTTTGAATGTTTCTCTATTTCTAGCTTGTTGAAGTACTTGGAAGGCATTATGCATTGCATGCATAAGACAAGCTATTATAAATATTTAGCTAGTTAAAGTATTTGTGATTTTTTTAACTTCAGAGTTAGAAGTAAATGGGATACTTGCAAAGACTTTTGCATTTTCAATGGAAAGTTAACTCAGTAAATCTTTTGCAGTAGTTTGGGATGTTTCATGGTGTGCCAAAATATATCCTACCTCAATACCACTGGGATTCAGAAACTAGACAAAGTGTCAGAGACACTAAAACAAAGACTTGTGCCTGGAATATTCCTGAGTGTCATGACAGCATCAATGCTCTCTGAATGCCATTCAGAATGCTGTTGCATGTCCACTACTTTCTGCAGACCCTTCTCAGCTATTATCCTGTAACCTTCCAGCGAATGGAAGATGCAGGTGTGACCCCCACCTCTCCCACTGGATATAAGTGGTCCTATAAGTATAGGACCTAGGGTTCCCATTTTCAGGATGAGAGTCCTTAATTACTGTGGCACAGGAAACAAGAATTCCACTTCTGTGTTAGCAGCCTTGATTTAATAGGAAAACAGCTCAGTTCTTTCAAAGGACAGTGATAGTTTACTGTGGATTGTGCTGAAGCTGAGTGAGCAGGACCCAGCAAACTGGAAAGACTTAACTCCAACAGGGAGTTTAGTTCAAGGAGTCACCCAGACATTTAATATTTTTTCTTTTTCACTGACTATCTTTAAACAGCTCTCTTTCTCATGTTTGAAAACCCCTTTTGAAGCATCTGCCTTTCCTAAAGCACTGTGTCCTATCCAGATTTTTTTTGCATTCTGGGCAGTTGTCACCCAGAGGTGCACAACATCTCTGCTTGATTTCATCTAACCATCAGAACTTCCAAAGCATCAGAACGGTGTTCCTGGCTCCTATTAGTCCACTGAAGTATTTGTGTATACTAAATGCAGGACACTACAGTCTGTGTTTAACAGTTATCAACCAACTTTTAAACACAGAGTATGCCATAATAATCTGTTTTTTTCGTTTGCTTCCATTTTGATGATTTTGACCAAAGATTTTGGTCTGTCTGGGTCCCTGCTTAGTACTTGAATTGTATGTTTCCTGTTCATCTGTGATTCTTGAAATACCACACCAGCCTCACAACTGGTAGCTTACCATTTGCACTCTGTTTATATGGTCATTTTTTGACAAAAGAAGAAAAAAAGTAGTTGTTGAGTGTGCTGCTTGGAGAGGATCAATCAGTTAAAATAGTTTTCATCTTTCCTCAGGAAAGAAGAGAGATTCTGGTGGACTCCATGGGTGTGTTTTCCATTCTGTCAAAAGCTCTGGGCTACTCCTAGAAGGCTGTATAACCTGTCCAGACCTTGCTACAAAATTGGAGCATCAGTACATCCTTTCTCTGTAGGAACACTTTCTGGATAAGTTTGTGAGGTGCTTAAATGCAACAGTACCAGAGTCTGCACAATAATGGGACAGATGCTTCTTGATTAATATCCAATTAATACAGCTGGACAAATAACATTTTGTCTCTGTTTTAAGGAAATGGAGAATTTTATCTATGTGCAGTATTCTCATCTTAACAGAGTATTTTAGCAAAGAGGTTTGAATAAATCTGTGCAAAGAATGTCTGTGAAACAGCTAATCTTAGACAAATAAAAGTAAAGTATTTAAAGAAGGCAGATGTTGAACTCTAAGACATAACTATTTGCAAAAGGAGCCTTTTTTCACTCAAAGTAATGGAAACAGCTCACATGAGCAATTTATCAAGCTCTGCAAGGCTAGGGTTTCAAAAAAATCTAAATTGCGCAGTCTTTAGGCCAAAAACTTATTGCTAAAATTACTTAGAGAATATTAGTACATGTTTAATGGCAATTCATAAACAAAATATTTTTTCTAGTACCTTTATCTCCTAGGTCATTATACTATGTCTAAATGCTCCTTTTTCCTTGTAGTCAGGCACAAAGAGACAGGGAATAAAACTCTGAAAAAAAAAAGTATTCAATATTATTTTACCTTCAGAATATGGCAAAGTTCCACAATAAAAGTCTTCCCCACTTTTCAGACCGGGTTTAGACCACAAACAACATACCCAGGATGGCATGAGCACTGCACATCCTCAAAGCCATCCTTATCTGCTTCTCCCTTTGTGCTAAAGGCACCACAAACCACTGAGAGAGCATTTCACATTTTCATCATGTGTTTTTATTTTAATTGGACTGGATTTAAGCTAAGTCTAGATGTGCTTTCAAGAAGCTGTGGCTTTCATATTTTTTCACTGAGACTGACAGGAACAGATAATTTATGGCTTGTGGAGCTGATGACTTAGCACTTTCCAAGTTAGATCCAGAGCCAAGCACTGTGGTAATTATTTTGCAGTTGATTTCTAATGGACCTTTGAAAGCTCAGTTTGGGAATCGGTGAGGCTCAAAGGCAGTGCAGCAGAGACACTGACAAAATGGCAAAGGAGTTCACTAGCAGTTTGTGCAAACATCAAATTTCACTTTTGCCCTTCTTTTCCAAGGGAAGCTTCCAGTCTGAGTCTCTTTTCTAGAGAACAGAGTAAAACTATGGCATGTATATACAGTTTGCTGAAAACATGTGCTAAAATCATTGCAACTTAATCCATCATGTTTTGCTGCTTGTTCCAACAACTGAAGATCCATAATCACGGTATTCAACAGCCTGAGGATCTCTGAATCTGCTTTTTACTTTTAAGTGTCACTTCTTGATTATACTGTTAAGCTCAAAAGGCAAACTGAGATGAGATTTATTTCAGAAAAGAACAAAGGTGAAATGCACAAGGGAGTCAAGGTACTGCTAAAACTTGAAGCAGGAGTATATCAAACTGCATGGTGTGATATTTATCTCTGATTTTTCCCTGGATCTCTGGCTGGCAGAAGATGAAAACAAAGAAGAAAGAGTTTCTAGCCATACTTGCATATAGGATGGAGTTGCCTGCCTTTCTGCCTTTGCTGTTTGCATTATATTCCACGGTAGTTCAGCCAGTTTAATTTGTCCCATACTTCTCCTCAGTCATTTCATGGGAATGTTATTTCTTTTATAAACTGACAGCTTTTAAAGTAACAGTTACAAAGTTCTCTCTAATTAGACAATGTGAGCCACTGCCCTCCCTCCTCTTTCTTCAAGTCACTTAAAAGTCAGCTCCCATACTGAGTTAATGCACCACTGACCTGTGTGTAGCTACACCAGGACTATGCTATCATTTAGTATGAACAGTTTCAAAGTACTGTGTATGTACTGCTACAGCATGTAATGATGACTGATGGGGTTTTTCAACTGTTCTTAAAAATTCCAGTCCTCCAGAACTGTTCAAATTCCACGGAGGGTACCTACCATAGAGTCATGGTAGGAAACCAGGTATTGACATGGAATCATGACTTGTAACAACACCTATGAAAAAATCTGAGATGCACATGTATGTCATAAATTATATTGAGAAAGCTTAGGGGAACAGTTTCACATATACTCTAAATCAGTATATGTATATGCGTTAGATGTATGCAGCAAGACTGAAATGCTCTTTGGCTGAGCCTTGGCATAAGGATCTATCCACTGGGTCTTGAGCTGCATGAAGTGCTTTGAGAAGCTGGGAGTGTGAGTATGAAAGTAAGGAACAGATCTTTCAAAATGTCAGGTGCGATTTCATGCCTTTTAGGGTAATGCAGGGTCTACAAATCAAACTGTGATTGAAAAAGTCTTGCACTGCCTTTTTCCATGGAAGTCTGTATTAAAGTATTCCAACTCTAAAAATAAGGGAAAACAAAAAAGCCTAAACAACAAAGAGCAAACCCCACAAAAATCCCAAATAAAACAAACAAACAAAAAAACAGGAAAAAACTACAAAGTGTTGTAATTTCAAAGCCTCCTCATCTCAGGTCTATGTCCTGTCTCTGATGCACAGCCAGAATCAAAAAATGAAACTTGCCATCTCAGAACCCAGATCTTTTTGCCATATATAGCAGAATACTCTTCACTTCTGTCTCCCCAGTGCATCACTTCTCTTCCCCAGCTTCCAGTGTCTGTCTCTAAAGCCTGACTCC
Organism: Coracopsis vasa; assembly: GCA_026283785.1. NCBI lineage: Eukaryota > Metazoa > Chordata > Aves > Psittaciformes > Psittacidae > Coracopsis > Coracopsis vasa. Next base: position 13,761 of record JANHGB010025888.1, on the reverse strand, counting down.
TAGTGATATGTGTAGATTGACTTGTTTGGAAGTGTCTTTGTGTAGAACTTTTTCTGAAACGAGTTTATTCCTAGTTTCTCTGTTGGATTTAATGGTTACTTTTCATTGCTGTATTGAGTTTTATTCCACAGAGGTAAGCATTTTAATTTTTTGGGCTTTTGTTTGTTTCAAAGTCCATCCTTCCCACCTGGAGTGTTTGCTTCTGTTTTTTGTCAGTGTTTCTGGAAACCATACTGTCATTTGTCTGCTACAGTTGAGCCTTATTTCCATCTTTCCGTGATGAACACTGACTTTACCTATAATTTCTCTTTTCTTGAGCTTTCTGTACAGCCTTCATTGTCTTTACCCTGGGGAGATCTGCTAATTCATTAAACTTTGCTCCTATTCTTTTCTGAGCAGCCAAGTAAAGGGAGGGGTTAATCTCTTTTCCCTTTTCCTAAAGGGGCTTGGTAGATACTGCAGCAACCAAAGAAGGGGTAGAGAGTGTAGTTGTCCTTTAACCCTATTCATTCCAGAAGTATCATGTTTTGATTCTTCTTGTGGTAGATATTTCCGTGTACAAGGATATACTTTCAGAGAGGAAGACATGCCTATGTGGCCACATAGCTACCCCAAGTGACTGCAAGCTAAAAGCTGATTACGTTCTCCCCAAATTTTCTTTTAATCTGGGTTTATTCAGTTGAAGCTACCACTTTCCCAGCCTCGGCAGTGAAGCATCCTTATGTCAGCCATCTTTGACAGTTGATCAATCTTATTTATGCCTGTCCCAATCTAGGCAGACAAAAGGGCATATATGGGGGGAAAAAAACCCCAGTCATTCCCCAAGTCATGATGACACTGTACTCCATCTCAGGTCTCTTTCTTACTAATTCTTGAATAGCTTATTTCCAAAACCATCTCTGTTGCTGACAAACACAGGACAGGAAGAACAACTCTCTTTTTTAGTTCAAGGCCCATTGTATATACATATTTTTTTTCCCTGACTCTCATGTTGTAGACTGTTTCCTTGCTTCCTTTCCTGGCAGTCTCCTTTCTTGTGCTGTAGGTCTCATAGTTTCTGTTGACCAGTACCTCTGACATCTCCCTAGCTAAGAGATGGTCTCTCATTACTGTCCTTGTCTTCCACAGCTGAAAGCTGTGGATGTGAATGAAGGCCCCTCCCTCTTTAACTTCTCTTAGGCCACTACTTCCTATGGACACCGACAGCACATCTTACCACTTCCTGGTTAGCAAGGCTATCATCAAGCTCTCTGCAGAGAAAGAGTGCTGATTTTTTTCAGTGCACAGCAGGACTTTTATCTTCTGCACCTGTTCTCTGACAAACATGGAAGTGTGCTTAGACTTATTAGTGACCTAACCATTATAGCTCTTTATGCCCTTTATTATGGCACTCTAATGACTTCCATCTATCAAAATATAGCTGAGAATTCCTACTCTTCTACAGGCACTTAGACTTGATGGGTGTATCATGCGCAGGCAATGAGCCTGCCTTGCTTAGTGAGCTGAATAATTAGTAATTTACAAATTTGGTAAACAGTAAATGTGCTCTTGACCTTCCACTTGCACCAGCTGCCTGATGAGGCACCCAGCTGACTCGTCCAGCTGCCTAATGCCTCCTCCCTATGTAAAGCCCCCACCAAAGCTCCTGCTTGCTCTGTGCTGGTGTTTCAGAAGGCAGAGTGGTACTGCCTACGCTGCATTGTGCCTTCTGATTCATACTAATCTCCTCATCTTCCTATGGAACATTAAACATAATCACGATATTGAAAATGAAGGCGTTGCAGATTTAAAAGTGGGATCTGCTTAACTAAAAATAGCATTAAAGCAAACCATGTCCTTCTGTGCTGAAGGACTGGCTGGTATTTACAGTGCTGTACAGTCATCAGACTCGAGCATAGGAATAGGAAAGAATGCCAGCCAAGAGGGACCAGGAATTATAGGCTTGTCCTGGTTTATTCCAAGATCTGTTCCTCCTTTGCTGTGTGACCTTGAGCTTGTCACATGGTATCCCCAAACCACCATGTGTTCTTCTGTAATGCAAGTATAAGGCTGGTTTTGCAAGTCCTGGGTGTGCATGAAAGAATTTATATTTGCAGGGTTCTTGAGGATCCTTAGAGCTGTAGCAGTGATCAGCAGGAAACCACAGATGTATTTGCTACTCATTTTTTCTGAATTTTAAAAGAAAAATATTTCTTGCATTAGAAAATCTCAAATCATTCTTTGGGATGAACGCATCTTTGTCTTGGCATACAAAATCAAGACACAGCTACAATTCAATCTCCAGTCTCTAATGCTAACTATCATGATTTCTAGATTAATTTTGGACAACACTATGTAATTTGAAGCTACCTTTTAAATACTGTGTACCAAGGCATCTACAGTGGAAGAAAAACACAGTATTTTCTTCTCTTACTCTCATTTAGCCTTCTGCTATCCACAGTCTTGCTGGTTCCCTTTATAATTCCATAGGATTCTGTCAAAATAGTACTGACTTTCAAAACAAGACCATACTTACAATAAGAAAATTTTAACTTTCAATAGCTGAATTGTATAAATGAAATGTCTTCTGAAGTTTTTCTCCATTTCTAAAGGATTCATGGTTTTCGTTAAACTGATGAGTACATTCAGGGAGTCTGTTACAAATTCAGTGTTGAAATGACCTGGTCAAGAGCTAGAAATCTTAAAATATTAAATCAGTCTCTCTTCTTAGTTCCTTAATTCTAAAAGCCGAGGCTCTAAGGAAAACACCAACTGTCACAAGTCTTGCCAATCTGCTTATGCATCTCACTATATCAGTTTTCTTTCCCTTCACTCTCCCTATTCTCTGCAGTTGACTCAGGCTTTTTTTTCCAGGTCTTAAAGCCTATTTAAAGCTCTACAGCTTGCCTCCTACACTGTCCTCCCTATACTAACAAGCAGCTACAGTCTGCATTCAAATGTCCTCTGATCTGCTTAGGGCCAAGGTCTGCAAGATAGTCTGGATATTGTACCTATGTGGCAGTACAGTTTAAATGCCCCAACCTTTTTATTCAAATCCAGTGAGAGTGTACTGAGTAAGCTAATTATTGCAGGTGTCATTGGCACCAGTAAGCCAGTTAAAGCTCTAATCCATTAGGTTTCTTTCCTGTTCTCATCTTTTAAAGCAACTAAAAAAGCTTAAGAAGGAGTTGTTTTTCCCTTTTATCAGGGCTAACCAGTATTTGATAGACATCAGTGATCTTAGGGCTTTCAGAGCCTGTCTGATCCTAGCTTGTTTGCTCAGCTTAGGCAAGCCTCATGATCAATTAGAATAGAATCATAGAATAGTTAGGATTGGAAAGGACCTTAAGATCATATAGTTCCAGCCCCCCTGCCATGGGCAGGGACACCTCACACTAAACCATGTCACACAAAGCTCTGTCCAACCTGGCCTTGAACACAGGAATGGAGCATTCACAACTTCCTTGGGCAACCCATTCCAGTGCTTCACCACCCTTACAGTAAAGAACTTTCTCCTTATAGCCAATCTAAACTTCCCCTGTTTAAGTTTGAACCCCTTATCTCTTGTCCTATCACTACAGTCCCTAATGAAGAGTCCCTCCCCAGCATCCTTATAGCCCCCCTTCAGATACTGGAAGGC
>JANHGB010025887.1:35314-51781 GCA_026283785.1 Coracopsis vasa | reverse complement strand
GATTTGTTTCTAGAGAATTCAAACTGCCTCACTTTAAGTGACTAACCACCATCAGCACGCATCTGATCACCTAAGCAATTATCGTGCTCACTGAGGGAAGAGACAACAGTATAGCTCACTTCCATAACGGCCTGTTGATATTATAAGATGTTAATTGGAGTTGTCTAGAAACCAAGTTCATTACCAAAACTCTAAATAAAATGGGAAGATTAGAGGATAGGGTTGTGCTTACTCTTATTTCAAATTCACACTTGTTTAAAGCTAAAAAGCTAAACTGGGAACACTGTATTCGTGTAGTGATAGCTGCCATACACACAGATGTAAACTCTGGTTTGCAGCCTTTTTTAAATCAATCTGTTGAACTACATTACCTGTTTGGAAATCTACAATACCAAGATCATGAAAATTCAAGGAAAAAAAGTAGTGTTTCCTGCTGCATTTGAAGGTGGTTTGTGTGTGCGTGCACATGTGTAGCTAAGGAATTGTCACTCCTGTGAAATTCAGAAGACTTTTCCACAGAGAATCAGTAACCTGCACTAGCCTCACCTCCACTTACCCAAGCATCCTCAGTCTGCATTTCCTCTTTCACATTCACTAATGCCATGCTGGGTCAAGTGCAAATATTAATCAGCCACTGATGAAACTACTTTCTCTCAGGCTGTGGAAGCTCCAGCTGGCCAACAACCAATCATGAAAGTGTATTTTAGCTGCAAGCCAATGGAGTTTTTGTTTGACCGCAGGCACTGGTTCAGGAAACAGTAAAGTACCTACAACACATCACTTGTTCTAGGCCAGATTCCTGCAATGCCACAGCCTTGCAAAGCCAAGAACTGAGGGCAAAACCACCCAGTTCACAAAGGACAGCAGTCGCTCTACCAGCAGGCTTGCCTCCGAACAGTAAGGTAACTCCATCCTGCAGCACAGTTCCCTCACTAGAGGACATTGCACTTTCTCTTAGTTAACTGCACACACTGAAATTCAGTTTGGATCAAATCCACTTCACCACGTAAGGCTGGTGCCTCCAGGAGCTGATCATTGCTGACCAGTGCAGATGATCTTTGGTGCGCTAATGCTACCAGCAAGGAGATAACACCACTCCATGTATGCGTAACTTTCTGCTGGGAATAGCCTAAGCTCCACAACAAGCAGGACATCCTCCAACCTGTTTTGTCCCCATTTGAGGTCCAACATGTTAACACCTCCTCCTCCTATCAGAAGACCTTGATCTGCCACTACTTCATCTGCACATTAGTCTCAGTAAATCCTCTACCTATCTCAGCCTTCTGCACAGCCCTAAATCTTCCCCTCATCTAGCTTATTTCGGACAACAATCTGACATATGGTGGCAACTGTGGGCAGGAGCCAAATGCTGAATTTGGGGCTTCTGAGGTGCAGAAAGGAACTGTGGAAGAATACAAATATGAATGACTTTGCCAGCCTAACTGCACTGCCCAAACCGTTCCTGGTCATGCTGCACAGTATTAAAATATTATGGACTATTACAGCTCACAGCAAATTTACTTGAAACTGGGCACTGCTCTCTGGATCTTCTGTACTAGAAATTCCTTCCTGAGTACCACCCCATCCAGAAATCATAACCTCTGGGCTGCACCTTGCACATGCTGTCTAAATACCACTCTAGTGGCACAGGCAGTTTGGCTTCAAAACAAAGCACCTTCACCTCTTTATTTCTGATCAAAAGAAGTAAAAAAATGCAACACTTGCTACATGCCAACAAACCCATCCAACTGCATTATCCTCCTGACCACATCAATCACCAATGACCACGCAATCACCACATGGACTTGCTCCTTTCACCACCCCTCTGAACCTACACCTGCTGCTCTGACCAGCCAAAACCTTTAATTCACCATTACATACCTTGCTGGCATCAGCTGTCTGTACTGTATTTTGCCTCTGTTCTACATCAGCTACTGTCTGAGTATTGCTGGTTCAATTTACAGAACATTTGCCTCCCCTCCCACAGTCAGGCACAGACCAGTTCCAGCTCTCCAGCATCACCACCACAGAGCTCTCTTGAGTATTTTGTCAGGGAGCAAGCAAGACAATAATCAGGTATCACAGAGCCACTCTGAGCAGCAGGTGCTCACCAGGAGCAGATGCTCACCAGGAGCACCATCAGTTGCACTGATACCTACAACTGTGGGTGCTGCCTTTCCCCATTTCCTTTAATATCTTAAATTTGGAGCAACATCTCTGTTGGCCACTGGCAGAGAAAAACTCTAAGTGAGTACCTGGATCTGATACAGCCACCAAACCACCTCCCTGAAAGATATAGGGTGGGATCCCCTGGACAGTCTCCCTCTGCTAAAGTCCACAGGTCTCCCAGCCATCCTGCAGCCTTGGGAGATGCCTGAAGGAGAAAGCGGTGAGAAGACAACAATGTGAGCACACATGTCCAGTGTGTGTGCATTTATATAGGGACTGGTTGAGGTCAGTGTAGAGCAGGCTACAAGCACTGCAGGAGAACAGTACGCTCCCATGTTCTAAACTGCACAGCAGAAGGAAATATCTCAAGTTCTCCTTGGACCTCCACCTCCTATCCTTTGGAAGAAGAATGAACGAGAGTTCAACCTTATGTGTTGGTGAAGTTCCTCACTGTACAGATCTAGTGGGGCTGTGCAGCGTTCTGCAGGCTGCTGCACAGAACACAAGAAGTGCTAAACATTCCTGTAGTCCCCCTGCTCCAAGGTTAAAGATGGTAGAAGCAGTGTAGCATTATCCATGATTTTTTGCTTTATATCAGAGATCGGGCTGTTCTGGCTCCACCAGCACTGGTGGGTCATTTGGTAACACCTTACAGGCCAGACTGGACTTTAATCAAAGAGATCTAGTAGAATTAAATAGCAGTAATCCTTGTTCTTCCCACTTTCTCCAGCTCCAATCCCAACTAAGAATAAAACAGATAGCTGGGCTGCAGCACACTCCTGCCCTTACAACTGTTTAATTTGAAACAGAAAACAGTATCCAAGTATAACAAACAAGGTGAGGAAAATAAGGGTTTCTTGGATAAGAGCTAGAAAATCTCACATTAATGTATTTAGTTACATGCACATCTGGATGGTTCTTAAAAGAGCTGAAATGTTGTACAACAAATCATTTCCTAAGGTAGTAAATGAAACAACCAAAAAAACAACACAAAATCAGAATAAATGCTGTGTTTTCTCTAGCCCTTAAGTCTGGCTGTCTAACTGCTCCTTGAAAGGAATCTATGGCTTGGAACTAAACACAAGAAGCATTAGACAAGGGCTCTCCTGGCAATGCTGAGTGAGGTCAAGTCTGGGCTTAAAAACAGAAGCTATTTTTAAGGTTCTGTCATCACACTCCATCCTAATGTAATGCTAAAAATTACTCTCTGACATTCACATTTTAACACACAGGCAGAGCAAGCCTGACTCTTGACCTCTCTGATCATTCAAAAAGCTGAGGCAGGTTGCTCTTCATCTCCGAGAACCAAGACCTTTCTAGCTAGACACTGTGGAATACAGCTCAAGAAGCCAAGGCAATGTAGATGTAGCTGCTAGTATAAATGTTCGTGTATTTATTTACATTCCTTCAAACTATACCTGGCTACTGGCTGTGGGATGGTCCCTGGGCTAACTGGCACCTGAACTCCCTTTTCCCACTCCTGCCTCCAGGGGTCTGCCAGCACATAGTATTCATCAGGGTTCAGCTGGAAGGAGTCATGTAACTTCATGGCAGTGATCAGGTCCGTTCTGAACACCTGCAAAGAGAGTGACCAAGAGAGAAAAATAGAGACACCGACATTTGATATTTACACTCTATGATTCACAGCTTCAGGGTAACCATGGAGCACAGTGTGCAACACGGTCACTGTATCACCAGTGAACTAACCCAGCCCGCTGCAGAACAGAAGTTTAGCTTCATTGCAGGGAAAGGGGTGGCTGAAGGTGCAAATACTGATAGAATGACTTCCAGCTAAGTCCATTACAAGTCCTGGCACTCCCCCTACACTGGAGGCATACTGCTAAAAGCTGACATCCACTTTCACCTCTGTCCTTCTGCAATAAAAGCTGCAGGAGCTTTCAGTCTTAAAACAGCAGCACAAGAAAAACTCACTTTTGCTCCAAGGTTTGGGGTTTTTTTTCTTAATTATTGGAGTTCTGACTAATCCAAAGCAATTCTAGAAATTCCCTGTGGTAGAAATCAAGGCGTGACTCTACCATGACCAGCCACAAGAGGAAATTCTAAGGAGATGACTCTTTGTGCAAGTATTCAAAATAATAACCAAAAAGATCAAATAAAATAAGACCCAAACTGGAATTGTGGGGGCAACTCCATTATTCAGCACAGGTGCTGTTGTTCCATCAGCTGCAGACACCTCTGCATCATAGCTGTGAGTTTACTTTGTCTTTGCAAAGGCATCCAACTCTAAAATGAGCAAGATGTGTGGAAGCCTTTGGGTTAGCAGCCATAAACAAGCAGTGATGCTGTTTTCAACAAGCCATAGAATGAAATTAAAAGGGATTCATTCTTGTAGCAGGCATGCTGTGGTACTGCTGTAGCAGCTTCAACCCGGTCAGCCACTGCCTGTCAGCACTGCAGAACACAAAGGGTGCTATCACAGGCAGCAGAAGTACAAGCCTGCACTTGTTTATGCATCTTCCAGCTCTCGCTGCAAGGCAAGGCTGCCGTGGAGTACAACTGCTCTTACGACTCCTCACCTCCACAACCACTCATTTTTAACTGCTCAATGCCATATTTAAAGGAAAAAAACCAACCAGCTGACAGAAAATAAGGACCACCAGGACAAGAAGAAGACAGGTAACATGTTAAGAGAAGCTCCCCTGCAGACTTTGCAGTTCTGCATTCACTCAGCCCCACACTGTACAGTTACAAAGGAGGAGACAGATGACCTGGGCAGTGCTCCTAAATTCTCTTACTGGGCTGCTAGTGGGGCAAAGGGACCTAACCTCCCAGTCAAGGAGCAATGGTTCCACCTTAGCTCCAGCCAGCAGCTGCCTAGGGCTGAGGAACAGACCAGCCTATGCAGAGCGCGGATGAGGCAGCCTCCCAGGACAGCCATTTCTGTTATACAGTAGTCATACACCTGAAACCTCAGTAGATTCCCTATGATTTTCGGGAAGCACTTCAGGGAAACAGTGAAACTGATGGTTAATTACACTTCTGAGAATATTTCAAAGTGTGATTTGCCTCACCACACTGCACATCTTGGCACCTCTCCTCCCTCCCATCACACACATACTACCCCACTTCTGTCTCTCTCTGTTTCTGTTTCCACTCTGGCTTTGTCAAAAAATAGCACAAAATCATGACATTTTTGCTAACATTTGCCTTGACATGTTCAGAAAAACTGCCGATAATAAAGAATAATATTACCATAGGAAGGAAAGGGAGAATGCAGGTAATGAAATATAATGAATTATTTCAAACAATCCAATTACGAGCCCTGTGAGACTCCAATCAAGAAACAAAAAACAAGCCACAAAGTAAACCGGCTCACAAAACAAGCAAACACAGCTGGTCAGGGGATTCTGCACTTCTAAGTGGTTTGATTTAAAGCAATCAGACGTCAAATGAAAAGAAGCCTAAAAATGTAAAATGGGTCACAAACCTTGCTCCATCCGAGAGCCAAACGAAACTCAGGCTCTCGGATAAATTTGTCACTAAACTCCCTCAGAAGCCAAGCTAATGCAGCACCTGGCAGCCAAGAAACTTCTTCCCAGGCCAGTGGCCCCGTGACACCATTCTTTCTGCTCTAATTTCTGATGCAATCAGACTGCCCGGAGCAAAGCAGAGCTTTACAGAAGCGCTGGCTCTCAGAAGCACTGAACACTTCAAAGCTGAAGGGTGAAACTCTGGCCACGCTGAAGTCAATGGAATTTTGCCACCAACTTCAGTGAGAGCAGGATTTCACCCGGGGAGTTTAGCAAGTGTCACTTTCCTGCCAGCACACTTCTCATCAGAATAGTGTGCTGTGGTGAGCAGAGACAATGCAAACGGAGGGAGGCAGCGGGGGCAGAGAAACAGAGCTAAAGGGATGTGTCTGAGAAGTCCATCCAGGCTCAGAAGACAAGAAAGAACAGCACAAAACTGCAAAGGTTCTGACAACAAATGCAGCAACGGGGAGAAAGCAGAAGCTCACAAAAACACAACAGCGAGATTTGTAATTATCTCAAATTATTTCTAGATGGCCTTTCCTGAGGTATTTCTCAAACCTGCGTGTAAGGGGCTACTTCTAAGGGAAGTACAAAAGACAACTAAGGAAAGCAAGCCCGTCACCAGGGGGTCTCCACATTCACCAAGAAGAAAGGAAAAATTTAAATAACAGGTCTTTAATGGCCAACAATCCAGAAACAAGACTGGAAACCACCAGTACTTGGTGTCGCTCACACTGAGCAATGACAGGGATTCTTCATGCGAAAACTCTTCTCCGGGACATGGGCATATTGTCATTGAGGAGATTAATAAAGCAAGTTTTTACTCAACATCAATCACTTATGAATGCATCAGAAATACATGTATTGGACCACTACGCTGAATGAAGAAATTCCATCTCCCAACATTAATACTTTCCTTGCAGCCTCTACAAAGTCTGCCGCGTAGTATTTGCCTGAAGATAGGGAGATTCACCAAGAATACTTCCAAAGAACTGGATCGCGTTTATGTGTTACTAACAGCTGATCCATTCTGGAAAGTTCAAAGATTTGCATCTCCCTTAACAGGATTTCCTCAAAGCACTACACAAGTCAGAACTGTCAGGAAGCAGACTTCTAGTTTGACAAGCAGTTTCACAAAGATCACATACCACGACCCAATACCAACTATACAGTAAATGCACCTAATGTTGACTTTCACTGTTCACATATCAAGCTACAAATAAACCCTGATGCCTAAAAGACTACAAGAAAGACTACACAGCCATGCTGAATGGGTGTCAGACTGTAACAAAATTCACAGATAGAGACTGGTGCTGGCAGTGGCTGTGCCAACAGCTGAACTCCCTCATCTCCTGGCCAAAAAAATAAGCTGGGGGTGTGGGGAAGGTGCCAGCTAAAATGTAGCAGAAAGAAAAGAAAATGTAAAACAGAAGCAATGGATTCATTACCAGAACATGTATATGGCTCTGTACTTGATAGATGTAACAAAATGCAAATCATATTCCAGAAATACCTCAGAAGGTTTCCGATCTTCATGTCTGGAACATGACGTCCTCCGACGTCGAGATCTGGAATGCTGAGACCAGGTGGACAGACCTAGGATACAGAAATGATCATTTGCAGACACTGCTGCCATCTATCAATAAAAGCCTTTGCTCTCTCCACACACCCAAAAAGGCCAATTGAATTCAGTGCAACTGCATGAGTAAGGTAAGCTAGAGGCAGGCTCCTATGACACACCTCCAAAGACTCTTTCAAAACGAACCAGAAAATAGAAGTTACTCAGTTGTAAGCTTCAGTGATTGCTCTTCTGGTTTGGTTTTGTTTGTAGTTTTCTACTTACAGAGGCATTGGCTGCATGGCACTTACCAGCCTTCCCCCCAGCATTTAAAGAAAGCTATCTCATACCATGCTTCCCCCTGATCATCAGGAAACCACTTTCTACAGGTTAATCACTGTCCAGGAGGTCAGCTGGCAGCCAGAAATGTACTCTTTCAAGCTAATGTATTAATGTCCTAAATATCTCTTTTGGTCAGCCAAAGAGCAAGCCTCTTCAAAATGAAGCCCACTGCCATGCGCGCACCGCAGAGCCCACAGAACAAGCTGCCGTCTCTTCTCCTGAGCAAATCTCTCAGTGTGGCTGTATAATTTTCATCTGCATAATTATTCATTCCATTCCAAACAAATTACACCTCTTTGCCTTGAAACCTTTTGGCAGAGTCTCTGTCAGCTTTCAGAAATATTGTAACAGGAGAAAAGCAAAAAGAGAAAGCACCTACACTCTGCTGTCAAGGCAGTGCTTTGACACCAGAGTATATTATACCTGTGCCAATCAACCGACTTTAATTCAGGAAGATTTACAGGTACAGCAGGCATTTTCTACTCCCAACTACACAGCCATAATGAGAAGAAAAAAAAAAAAGCCAATAAATCCTCATGGGATGGAGAGATGAAGGACTTGAAATAACATCTCTATGATAGGGAGGCTAGGACCTAGACACTCAACTCTGAACACAGACTTTGCAACCCTGGGCATTAAACACAGACAAACAAAACAGAACCGATGCAAAGGCCTTCCCACATTGCTCATTTCTCCACTGCCTGTGCACATAGACCGTAGGAGTAGAAAGCGTAAGCTACAGTCCATAAGAGCAACATCACCTGACATCACCCGGCAGAAAACCTCTTGGGGATCAGAGAGTACTGTTCAAAACCAGATTGCATAGGATGGGGTAAGCTCTCAAAACGAAAAATCATTTTCGAAGTGAAGCGACTGACCAAGCTGTTCCTTGGAAAGACACAGCTAGTTACAAGTCATCAGAAGAATTCAGTATGTCGTAGCTACACTTCTGTCTCCTCTTTTCAGTTTTTCAGATTCCAGTAAGGAATCTGCCCCAATAGAAACTGCTCTGTACACAGCAATGAGTAACAGGTGACACAGACATGCATAATGGCCAAACTAAAGCAAACAGAGCAAACAGCTAAAAATCTTCTGAGGTGAGAATACAGAAAAGATTATTTCAAGCACATTTCATCATTTTAATATAAAAGCTGGTGATTTTAAAAGTTTTTTAAAAGTCACGGTCAACTTGTCCTAAGCTCCTGTATTTCACAATTTTATATTTCTATGAAGGAGGGAAAGAAAAAAAGGAAGAAAAAGAAGGAAAGAATCGACCAACTGCTATTTATTGACCTGGGTGGAAAACCAGACTCCCAAGATCATTTAACCACCATTCCATTTAAACATTCCCTTGAAAACTAAACAAAAACCACAAGCAGCAGTAGAAACTGCTTCTGAGGATCCTATCAGCCTTATCCAAACTCAACCTAAAAAAGGCAGAGGGGAGTAAGTGTAAGCACTCAAAAAGTGTCAGACATACAGCTAAAATCCATGACAGAAAAACAGATTTTTCCTGCACCACAACAATACAAACATTTTAATGTTTAGGCAGATGAGATTAATCAAGAGCCTCACTAGAAGACAGACCACATTCATACCCACTCAGACAGAATTCAGTTCTCGTGGGTTCTGGTATTTTCCATCAGCGAGACATTAATATCTGACCAACCATCTGCTACCGAGATACTCAGCTAGTCAGACCGCTACAGCAGAAAGTCAGACACTTGAAGTTTCTAATTCATCTGTGGTTTGGGGTGTTTTGTACACTGCTGGGCCTGGAGGATGGAGCCTGCAAGGCAGGGAATTAAGGACACCGAGCTGTATTGGCAAAGTGGTGTTTGATTCAGAAGTTTCTGTGGGAAAAGAGCTGGTGGGTCTGGAGGTTTAATCCAGCTGTTCCCAAGTAATGCATGCATCTGGGAAAATCAGAGCAGTAGCAGCAGTACAATGTACTTCTGGATCTTTACCCATGTGCTGTAATTCAGCTCTGATGACAATTTATCATAAGCTGAAGACAAGTAAGCAAGCAGCATATGGGGTTGTTTGTTTGTTTTATTGTGGGTATTAAAAGATGAACTCCCAGGTCTCTCTCATGCCACAGAGAAGCCAGAAAGGGTGAGGAGTAAAATAATCTCTGCTGTATCTTCTCCATTCCTTTACTCATTCATCTGAAGATGCTACACATCAAAACAGTGTCTTAAATGTGTACTTCGATTTTAGACACAGTCCATCTACGCAAGGGTTAGGCCACCAGATCACTCAACTATCCCATGCAACATGAAAGGAAAACTCTTAGCACCAAAACTTTGGAAACTTCATTTTAAGTTACTTTTTTTTTTAAGTGCGATATCAAAGCACACGACATAAAATTTCCATGCATAAAGGACAACTCAAATGCAGCCAGCCTTCCCCAGGGGATATTGCGAGTATTTTTTCCATGCCAACTAACTCCCTACAATGAATAAGGGAAGAAGTAGTTTCTTATGTAGTTCTGTAATAGCTGTTTCCTTGCACATAACACTGGGGAACACACACTGAAAGCATACAATGTTTTTAGTAAGTTACTGAAGAAGCTGTTGTATTTTTCTGAGCAGTGTAAACTGACTCTACATAATACTAGGAGAAAAAGGTGTAAGAATTTCTTATGGGACTGTGATTTTACTACCCACTAAGATCTGTAACTATAGCTAACAGATGACCTTTGGCAACGGCTTTGCTTCAATACGGAAAACATTTACTCACTGAATAAACAGAACCCAGCTATAAGGCAGCATTCACAGAGTCAAACCACCACCACTTAAGACACAGAACTGCAAGGAATTGAAGGAGCTAGCCTAATGATATTAAACTATCCAGCCCATAACAGTATTAAATTTAACACTTTGGAAATCTCAAACCAGATTTTCAACTCTGCTCCCATTAAAGTTAATGGCAAAGTATCACTGCCTTCAACAGTGCCAGGACCAGGTCACTGTATTACCCAAAGCTGCTTTCCTTAATAAGGAATCCACCCACTCTGAGTACACCATTAAAAGTGCAGGAGGAAAATGAGGGTGTTATGCGTCTTTTCAGCATCCTTTCCACATTTTCATGCTTAATCCAGAAGAGGGACCTCACTGAAAGAAAAAGTTCATAGCCAATTACAACCACTTCAGTGATGAATGATCTGATTTTTATGCCTAATATGTGAAGTAAGAATCATTCCTGGATCATGCAGAAGGAACAATCTACTGTGGTCAAAACAAACACAGATTTAAAACAGCTCTTCTGTGCTTGTAAAAGCACATGAATCCAATTGAGTTATTCTAGAGAGATTACAGACACTTTTCACCAAAATTATCCTCCTGCATTAAGTATTTAAAATTACTATATTCATCAACAGTTTTCTGAATACTAGCCTTAGTCTTAAACTGGATTAGGATCACCAAGCCTAGAAAAACAACTAAAGACCAAGACAGTTAAACTCAGTTTTGGTAAAATAACAGAAAACATAAGGGAAAGCTGAATCACGGGGATTTGGCAGACGTAAAATTTCTGTAAGATAACATTATACACCTCATGGGGGAAATGAGTTCTACAGCAGATGGAAAATTAATGAGATGTTAAGGGAGCCCACACTACCAAAAGCCACATGAATAACAGTGAATAGGAAAAGTACACAACTCCAAAGCACGAAGCTAAACAAACACATCCAGAACACACATCACTATTATCACTAGACATCAGAGATAAAAGGTGTCTCATTAAGTGCCAATCCTGTTAAATGATTGCGGAAGTAAAGTACAAACCTAGTAGCCAGATCCATCACCACTCAGGAGAGACACCAAAAGCATGCTTATTCTTTTACAAGGTATGATCCTTTCAGACAGCATAGGTGTTCACATGTTTTAAAAGGTTTTCATCACTGAGAACAGTAGGAGGAACATACTTTTACTACGTCTTAGTTTTCCCTTTGCGTTTATCCACTTACAGACAAAAAGCAACAGGAAATCCCAGACTACTAACAAGGTGCAATTCACAGCAGGAGAGGCAAAGCTCTAGAACACTCCTGGTGCTGCAAAGGCAACTTCTAAGACACAAGTAAGAAAACTTCCTATTCCCCTAGGCTGTTACATACACCTTACACTGTACACTCTTTCTATAATACCACTACAGGGTGTATGTAGCACATTCACCTCCTGATAATGAAGAAATCAAGGACCATGAATTCTCTCTCCATATTTGTGAGGGACACACACTTTGCAGAAGGAAAAACATAATCAATTTTAACTGTATCAATTTATTAAATGATCTATCGAGGATATGTTTTGATTCAAAAATCAAAAATCAAAGTCCATCAAAACACAAAACTCCTCTAGACCAATAAAGCAATTCAAGCCCTCAGGGAATGCTACCCCACAACTAATCTACTACTCAGCATGAGCAGAAAAGGCTCTGCTAGTATGTATCATACGCAAGCCTGTTGTAAAGCCACCTGCAAGGCACCCCGCTGTGTCCTTGGAGAACTACCTGCTGCTCCAGCCTCTGAACACTTCAAAGCTTCAGATCACCAAGCATCTGAAAGCAGTTCTCCCATCGTAAATACACTCTTGCTACACCATTACAGCAGGCAGCACAACAGAGCAAAACATCCCCGACATGGATGTATGTCTGGCTGTCACTTCTGCTTAACGCTGGCATTTCCAGCTGACTATACTGTTCCTCAGCTCACTCTGAGTCAAACTAGGTGCTGCTGCCAATACTCTGTCAGAAAAATCTGCAACCTGAAGAGAAAACATAGATGCTCACTCTCCCCATTTAGTGGCTGGCCCACAACTTTTCACATATCACTTACACATAACTCCATGTCTAGATCCAAATTCCAACACAAAGAAAACAGAAGCAGACTATTTGAAGGGCAGCTTCCCATTATGTTAGGTACAAAAAGAGCTGTCTGCGCAGAAGTCTTCAGGCCTTATCACAGAGCATGTATGAAAACACAACATACGAGATCGTTTCACACAGCCAGATTCCCCTTCCCATGTTTCTGTTGTTGGAGAATTTGCCCATCTATCTTCCTTATCTTTATATAATACATATTAATACACAATAGTCCCATTCAAGATCAAAACAGAAAAAGCAACACCGATTCTACTTAAGATGTAGTGCCATTTGACAACTACTCAATTGCAGCTGCTGAACAACACATGGATCCATACAATCTCTGCAGTGCTTTACAACAACACGGCACAATTGCTCAGTATCTGACACATGTAACAAACAGCCTTTGCAGCTCCCTGTCACAGCAGTTCAATACGAGTTCCCTCCTATCATCCCTTTTCTCGGTAGCACACACGAGTTTTATAGTTACAAAGACCACACACGTAACATGTGCCATGCAGAGGCACATGACACTCTTCTAGCAGAGAGGAATTCCTAGACCCCACCTTGTATTTTATCACTAGACCCAAGTGCCACTCTTAACTCTCTAGCTCAGGGCTTCCCACCATAACAATGTTTTACCATTAACAGTATGCAAAGTTTTAGGGCAAGGTTAATACAGGTCATCAAAGCAAATTTAGCACCTCCTGAGCTAGCACTCATATGTTGGTAACACAATTATTGTCAGTCAGGCCTTAAAACTCCAGCGGAGTTAGGTGTATTCAACATTAGCTGTCTTGTGCAGAAAGGCGTACACCTCCCAGAATGGTTGTGATAATTATGTGATGTCCCTTCCTCAGATGCAATATCCTAAAAGCCCAGATAAGTCTTTCAAATCATTCAAAACAGCAGCAATTTCACCAAAAGTCACCCCACCCCAGCGAACACAACCTTCACGTGAGATGCTAGTTCTGACCACTCAGCATCAAATCTGAATGCCAAAACCCTTGTCCAAAAGCACAGTAGTAACCGCTAAACTTGTTATTTTGCCCAAATTCTCGCACTGTAACTACATTACATTCCATGATTTATCACCATCCCTCACCTACCAGCCAGTTCAACTGAAAACCAAAACATGTTCTTCTCTTCCTTTTGATAAAATGGTGCACACAGCATTACTCATACTGCTAAGTAAGTGCCACACCTCAGGCCAGCAGCAGCTGCAATTCCGTGGTAAATGATGTACACACCTGAGGTTATGTACTCAGCAACCTTTGTGAAGGCACTCTGGGATCCATCTCAAACACAACGGGAATCCATTGGGATGAAAAGCCCTTTCTAAACCTAAGATCCCCATCATTCAGCCAGAGCAATGGATATTGGCAAAATGTGTTTAACTTTAAAATAACATTTGTTTAGCAAAGATAGAATAAGGGTCCATCTAATTTACAGAACTATACCACATAATCCGTAAGTATTAAATCTTTCATTTCTCAAAACTGATGTGAAACCTTGTAAATCTTACAAGTACTTTTCATCTGCAAGTGTCTTCAGTTTTTCTCTCAGACACTCTGCATGTAGGAGTATGATGAATTGATAACCCCTCCACAAATAAATGAAGCAGCATCTTGTGAGCCAGTAAAGTGTGGAGAAAATCATGCTCTGAATTCCTTACTCATAGAAAACATCGACCAAACTCCCTCTGACACCAAGGAAAGCCTGGATTTCACCCAGGATCCCTAAAATACAATTGTCCAAGCAATTTGTGTGAAAGGAATGCCCTGAAGCTATAAATGGAAACTACTCCCTGCACAACTTTATCTCGCTAGGAAGCAAAGCACATGGAACATTCAGTAAAAACCACTTTTGCAGATCTACAGACCAACGAGGCTAAAAAGTCAGGTCAAGACTGAGCAGGAAAGATAAAACAGCTTCAGTATCTAACATTTGATTACAGTAAGACCCAGAGTTGTAAAGAGGAGGTTTTGCAAAGGAGGACCAAGCAGAAATACAATGGAACAATTGCGTAAGAACTACGAAAGCGCTGGCTGGCCATGCCGGTAACAAGGACATGACTGAGTTTGAGGTAAACATTACTAATGTACTTAATACAGGTTTTGAAGAAGGTGGCATGCACATCACCAGGCTTTTATAATGGCCCTGGCTCATATTAACATCTACTGTAGCTGCTGTAATGTGCTACCTGGAAAGGGACAGAAACTAACAAGCTGCCAGATGACAAAAAAAGGATCACTTTCAGGTGCCAATAATCCTTAAACCCTTCCGCAAGCCTCTCCCAATACCATTCTTCTGTATTTAGACATAAGCTCAAAATCCAGAACCGTATCTGCAGCCATTTTTCATTCAATTATCTTTCATGAATAAAATATTCAGAAGTGACCTATGATTTCAGAAAACAAAATCTCTGAGAACACACTCAGATATCCAGGGGCTAACTGTGGAACTGCTGTGTACAACTTGCACTGATACCTCTTGCTCACTGCTTCAAATATGCTATTTTGGCCTCACGTCTAAATGAGGGTTTAGAACTCTGATTTTAAGGGGACGCAGCTTAAAGATTTACAGCAGTTAGGCTGAAGGACATAAAATAAATACTTTCTGGGGTTTGAAGTCTGCACTTGGCTTTTGGGAAAGAACCAAATCAGAGGGCAAAAAAGAAGTGATGAAAAAAGTAAGGGTTCCGTCTTTAGGCTGCAAGGCTTTAAAATATTGCAAATAATATATAATCACCCACACTGACATAAGTCAGTAAATACATGTATGTACTCAAAGACTGCAGCCATGTAGTTAAGCTTTCTTCTGTCCTGTATTTCACTCCTAAACAAAAATGATTCTTCCTTTTGTCAGCTCACAGAAGGAGAGTGCCCCTAGAGAACTACAGGTACACATACCTTCAGCATAATACATTTTTAGTGCTTAGGATATGAGGCTTCTTTTGCTGTAACTTTGTGACTACCAAGGAAACTGATTCAGTTCAATTAACAGAAAACAGTTTTTGTATGTTCATTCTTTTTCCATAACTTCCATTATTAGTAGCATTATTATTATTATTACCTGACAAATATTCAGGTTCCTGAGTTCAATAACGTAAAATGTGTATTTCTTCATGACAAAATATTTTCCGGGTGACGCCAGTCTACGTGCTGGAGTCTACCTCAGTCAGGCATCCTCACTGAGGTTACTCCAACCACATTTATCCAGTGACACCCGTGATCAACCTGAGACGCCTGATCACACAGTCTCCTAAAGCACAGTATGAAAACTCAACTTCAGAACTGAAGAAACCCAAGAGATGGAGGCCAAATTCTTACCACACGAGATGAGGGAGAGCAGTGCTGAGCTCTAAGCTGAAGGACCACTGAGTTCAGTACGATGGGAATGCAACCAGTACACTGAAGGGTTAAGAGGTGCAACTGACTGAAGGGAAGCAGATGCTTGGCAGCAGGATTCCAGCTAAGAGTTGATTATAATTTCAACTTTTCAACAAGAAAACGGCTGTCTGAAGTGCTCAGAATAGTCTATTTAATTGTTTTGTGACTCTGGAAACTCCAAGAAGGAAGAACAGCTAGTGAAAAAACTTAAAGCCTTCAACACAGAGCCCAGAAATTTTTACCTTTTGTTTTTTTAGGCAACAAAATTTGCTTCCCCTTCTAACACTATGTCATGGTTTAAACCCAGTCAGCCATAAATCAGAACCACGCAGTCTCTCTCTCACTCCCCCTCTTCTTTCCCTCCCCCCGCTCCCAGAGGGATGGACAGGAGAATCGAAAGAATGTAACTCCCATGGGTTGAGGTAAGAACAGTCCAGTAACTAAGGTATAACACAAAACCACTACTGCTACCACCAATAATAATAAAGGAAATAACAACGGAAGAGAATACAACAGCTCACCACCCCATCGACCGATACCCCAGCCCGACACCTGGCAGTCCTCTAGTCCTTCCAGGTAACTGCCAGTTTACATCCTGGTCATGACGTGCTGTGGTATGGAATACCCCTTTGGCTAGTTTGGGTCAGGTGTC
>JANHGB010025887.1:19373-35214 GCA_026283785.1 Coracopsis vasa | reverse complement strand
CATAAGGTTGGCATCAGCCCACCTCACAAGCGTGTCCAGGTCCCTCTGGATGGCATTCCTTCCCTCCAGCGTATCAACCAAACCACACAGCTTGGTGTCATCAGCTAACTTGCTGAGGGCACACTCAATCCCACCGTCCATGTTGTCAACAAAGATGTTGAACAAGACTGGTCCCAACACTGATCCCTGAGGGACACCACTCTTTACTGTTTTCCAACTGGACATTGAGCTGTTCACAGGATGTTCCAAGCTCTCCTTACTGGAACCATGAAGAAAACCTGTTCGAAGCTCTCTGGATTCTGAGCTCTTCATGGACTTCAGATCCTGCTTCTGATCTGGTTAAACCACCAATATGTAGGACCAGGGAGTGCTTCTACTTGGAGCAAAATCTGATCTCTGTGAGCTAGAACAGTCTAGAGCATGCATGCACTGCATGGGTATAGTGTAACCATACGTACCTTCTGCAGAAGTGTGCGCACTTCTGCAGACTTTGAAGATATAACTTGTGTCTGTGCTTGCTGCAGGATACAGACAGAGGAGAGAGTGACCACGTCCATGTCCTCGAGATCCTGCAGGAACGGATGAGGTACTCACATGGGAGCACCACCTCTGAGCTTCTGGTAACAGAGAGAAGGGGAGGGAGCTCTTCCCCCATGGTCTTAGAGAACCAAAAGGAAGGGGTCACCCTCAGGATGCTGTATGGCTTCTTACCCCACCACAGGGTCTCAGCCAAGCAAAAGGATTAATTTCTTTTTAGATGCTGAAATTAAGGGAAAAGAAAAAAACCAAAACCCAAACCACCAAAACCCAAACCAACAAACCAACACAAAACCTCCAGCTATTTTTCACATAGGAACTTTAAAGTAACAAAAACCCCTCAATTTAAAAAACAAATCTAGACACAAGCCCTGAGGTGGGAGTTACAATAGAAACTATTTTCCTTTCGTAAGATTCATGGCAGAATTCTCTTTGCTACAGGGTAATGTCACAGCACACAGTACATCGGCAGGAATGACATATTTCAGACAGAAATAAAACTTGTAGTTTGAATGTCTTTTAAAGTCATCTTTTGTTTCTGTGCCAGGGGTTTTCTGATTTTTTTTTTCACCTCCTTCTTTCCTTAACAGAAGTAGAAAAAGCCCCAGCTTGATGGCAGGGGGAGCTATATGTACCTTCATTAAATGAGAAGCCCCCATTACATAGAGGTAAAGAATGCTCAGACCCCCAGTGCAAACTGGCAGCCTTTGCTAATGCTGAAACAATGCTACCAATTACGGCATCACTCTACTTTTACTCAAAATAATTAAAATGTCTCAATTTTTCTAGCGTGTTCACTGGATAAATTTGAGGGTACACTTTAAATAACGAGTTTTGCTGCTGCTTTCCTGTAAAATCAGCTATTTTGTTTCCCCTTGTAGCTCTGGGTAGCTCTTTTCTAGAGTAGGAAGGAAGCTCAAAAGGAAATTGCAATTATATATCCAGAAAAGCATTCAGTGGAGAGAAAAGGGTCAGGTGTAGCTTGTGAAATTTTCTGTATTTTTTTGCCACTTTCCCAACATCAGGCTGAAAATACCCCATGAAATTCACAAGCATCTTAAAACAAACGGAAAAACCCCACAACATGAAGATTTTCTTGCCTTTGTTCAGACTCCGGTCAGGTCAGAGAACTGCCTATTCGTGCTATTCATGTTAATTATTTTCCCTGAAACAAAACCCATGTAAAACAATGCTGGGAATCTTTTTCTTCCTTCAGGCTGGCTTTTGTGGTGAGCATTGTGTTTGCCTCTACAGCACATTTTTCAATTTGTTTTCATGTACTTTCATAACTCCTACAAAAAAACCCTCAACTTTAGAAGGATAACTTAGAAGAAAACCCCGCTTAATTTAACATTATTTTTCATGCTACAGTAAGCACAGTTCGTTCACTGATGCAGTCCTGTGGCTCAAACTGTGTTGTATTATCTCACTTAGATAATTACATAGGCTCTGGTGAGCAGCAGATTGAAATAGTCAATAAAGTAAGGTGAAAACCTGAATCATCTTTGTTTTCACACATTTTGGAATGCTGATAGAAAACTCGAGTAACAACACCAAGAGGAGTATTGTATGTGTGCATTTAGCCCTAAAGAGTCATCTCAGTTCAGCTCCACGGAGCCGGTGAGAGTGGTTATGAGAGCAGATGTTTTTCTCATTCATTAGATGGCATTGGCCAGCGTATATTTCTGTACAGAAGAATGTTGGGATTGATGTAGACACGAAACCACTTTGTGATGTGTGCTCTGATCTTGTACCTGATGTTGCTGTGCATGTGCTGCAGGGCTGCAGAGCAGACCGCTGGGGTACAAGCTGTAGAGAAGCCACAAAGCCAAGAGGCATGATTGTATATACCCATTAGCCACCAGGAGAAGGGATGAATTTCTGATCCCATTGAAGTTGGTAGGAGTTTCCCCATCAGCTTCAGTGTGTTTTACTCTGACTCTCTGATTCTTTGGCTCCAAACCACACATTTTTATCTCCTGAGCAAAAAGACAGTTCCTGCGGCTGTCGGTAGTAATAAGTCTCTTCAAGTCAGTCACCGGGGAGCAACTTCACTCATTTGTACACACAAAGCCAGTGTAATGCAGGGATGTCGAAAAGCGACTGTGGCCAGCACCTGCAGACAGACTGAAAAAGTCAATTCTCACTGACTTGGGAGCAGCAGTTCTGTATTGACTTCCAAAGAATTTTCCCTGCATGAGAACAGTGGGGTTTAGTCTGGAAAATGCTAGAGCCAGCTAAAGGAAAGTGCAATTATAGCTGCTGATTATAGATGAGGAGTGCCTGTCGGGATCCCCCTGCCTTCCCTCTCCAGCCCAGAGGAATTGCTTGGACTGGAAAGCACCCAGCATGTGGAATATAACATGGGCTTAAACTTCAAATGTCTTTTAAAGGTGATCAGTCTGAACACCTCATAGAGAAATGCCACAAGATCTGGTCTCTTTATTTAGTTAGTTTAATTTTTAGAAGGTGAACTTTATTGTTCTTGGAATGACTGAGTACGGTGGCTTTCTTAAGGAAATTGAGCCCAGATTTTTTTTTCTGTGTTTTTGGATGATATCTAAACAAATGTTGCTGACAGTGAGAGGGCTGCTACAGAGTCTGAGGACGGCAAATGTTCCTGTGCTTGCCAGCAAAGCTCCTGCTGAGTCTGGCTTGGCAAAAAGAGTCCCATATGGTCTCTTATAGTCCGTATGTATCTGTGTGTATATATACATATATTTATCCTCATGTGTATGTACCTATATGTGGGCAGTTTTTGAAAACAAAGAACTAAACTTAGAAATACCCCACTTGTCAGATCCCAAAGAGTTCTGCTCTTTCAAAAATACTTTTATTTTGAAATACTTTTTTATTTAAAACAGTATTTCTCATGAGCTCAGGAAGGAGTGTGAGGTTAAGATATCAGAAATATCAACAATAGGCTACATGAGCATCACGGCAAGTATCTAAGAGTGGATTGAATTTTATGTTGGGTTCATGGTTTGGTGAAGAGGTTTTGCTGGTGCTATGACTAAAATCTGCTCCTCTGCCCTCATTATGAATGTGGGACAGAAAGAGCTCTATGAGTGTTTCTTGTCAATAGACACAAATACTGATCCGAGAACAGGGAATTTTTTCTGGCACACGATATAAGAGGGAAGGGGAGGTTAGTTACTAGCTTTATGCACTTTGGCCATTTTACACATACTGATTGAAGAGGTTTGGTGGTAGTTTGAGGATAGTACTAGGACTGTCTGTTAGTCAGCCTTCACATTAATTAACCAGCCAATCCGCTCACACTCAAAGGGGCTCATGTGTGATTATGAGTCACCCACTTGGGTAACTGATATTTGTTTATTTTTAGGCAGACTACGAGGCACGCAGACGTTATGGCAATGGGTCCCAGATCAGTACTTTAAATATATGAAATATACTGGTGATTCGGACCTTGCAGATGAGAGGAGCATCTGGTTGCTCACAACCTCTCCCTTTGCAGATGATGAGGTCAGGCTCATCACATGAAGACAAATTCCTCATCCTAAGTATAGTTAAGGGTCATTCCTGAAATATACAGAAAGCGTTATTTTGGGATGGATCTTTATGTGCTCTTGCAACCCTTGATTGGGTGAAAAAGTTGGTCTAATTTGTCTAGGGGTATAAATATGTACGGCATTACATTAATAGCTTCCAAGTTTGTTTTGTGCCTTTATCCCTTATTCTTGAAGTGTTGTGATCCTGGGTTCATGAAAGTGCAAGAGGTTGGCAAAAGCGAGGCGCAGAAAGCACAGCAGGATTTGGGAACAAAGCTAGGAGTCTTTGGAACTGTTGAAACAAGCTGCCTGTCTTCACAGGTGATGGAACTATATAATCCTTTTAATAAATGCATCAAGCTCCACTTCATACTGAATTAAGCTCCTGCCCTTTACACCCCAGAGCCACACTTCTCACTGCCACCTTAAACATATTTGTGGCCAGCTCAGACCTATTTGTTCTTGTGCCAATGTTGACTTTGCTTCAGTAGCTTTTGACCATGGCCCATGGTCAGGCCATGACCCAATTTGTTTCGTTAGGAGAAGAAGGAAAATTTTCTTGTGCACATTTCTGTATGGGGAATTTGGAAACAGAAGGAGGGCTTTGTCCAACTGGGAGTCTTTCAGGGGCCAGTGACTCCTCCTCAGGAGGAGTAAGTACTTTTGTTCATTTACCCTTCCTTTCCTCAATTCTTGCATCCTTCATCCTTTCCTCTATCACATGTTTCTCCTGCTGGACTCCTGTTTTGTTTCCTGTGGCACCAGGCACATGCATTCCCTGTCACTTCTGTCCCCGTTTGCTCCCTTTCCTCTCCACCACCACTTTGATGCCCAGGCCTCCTGGAGATCAGTTTCTTCCCCACGGTGGTTCAGGTTCCCTTTCCAGCTCAGGTCAGTCTCCCTTGCCTCCTAGCCAGGCACTGTTCCATCACAGGCCAGGCACAGCTTTACAGTGGTGACTGAGGACTTCTAGTCCTGGTAGCTCAGGCTAGCACTTAACCCTCAGTACAGAGGCAAGATGCCACCCATTGTGGCTCTTCAACTCCTTTTCAGTGAAACCATTATGCTTGCGGTCCTTGGCTCACCCCTTCTTGGTCTCCCCTAGCCCTGCCATGGCGCATCTCACATTGGTGGCCCCAAGCCTTGCAGAGGGACCAGTGTCAATGTGGCTTTCCAGCTCAGTCATGAACCTTTGCTGTGAGTGAGCAATGAGGAGCACCTGAGACAGCGGGCTGAGAGATGAACCCCACTTCACCCCTGGGTAAGGCAGCCACCTGTCCTCTGTATGAGGGTAGCACAAGATAGAAAGATGGCACAGTTTCCACTGCTTGCTGTTTGCCTTTGGTTTGGGAGAACGATGGGGTAGGGGGGCATAAATGTCACTGACTCCACTACAGAAGTGACTTTGGACTGTGGAGGGTGATGGAAAGAGACAGTCATAATAAAATGCATCTTGGTAGCTTGTTTGTATTGCTGGATGCCTTGAGCCCCACACATTTAGCAGTGAATATGATATATGGAGCATTACTTGAACTGTGTAAATAATCTTTTCATTCTCATTCTATGGCTTGATACATAGAAAAAAACATGCTGTGAACAAGGTATCTTTCTGGAGAAGTGTCTTTTTTATAAGAATTGTGTTAAGCAGAGAATTGACTTAATTTAGAATTCCCCGTTTGTTTCTTCATATTGTAATTGTTTTTGTGTAGTGTATTTTGTGTTATCAGTCACTTAATTTGCAATTATTTTATGTCATTATTACAAAGCTAATTTCTGTATTTTCTGGTATCTGTTTTAGCACTGTGACTGCATAAGCACAGTCTTCCCTTCAGTTTCCAGATGGCACTCCCTGCATTTTCATTTTCCTGACATGGGATCTTTTAAGATTTTTCCTTGAAATTGTTTTTCTGTATACATTTCATGTTTGCTGACTTCTGCAGTGAAATTTAATGAGCTTTCCTTATGATAGTTTCCAGTGCAATAGTACTGCAGCATGAGCCCTATGATTGTGGTAAATGCAGCAAGGAGAGGAGATTTTAACATGAACTCTTTCTATACTGTGGTTACAATATGCTTTGGAAAACAAATTTTGACAATGATGGTGAAATTAAAGAGAGGTCCTTTGCACATGAGGTCAGACTCTGAGACAACTTCTCACAGCAGTTTCATCCCAGTTGGTGGTGGCGGAATCACACTAAAAAGATTTAGTACTGGGTGATGGGAAAGGGATTTTCTCCAAGCCATGGAGGCCTGGCAACAGCAGCATGATGGGGGAAGTTTTTCTGCATGCCTTCTGGCTCTTGGCTCCAGCCAATGGCAAAGATCTCATGCTATTACAAACACTTAGTTAAATCACCACTGTATTTAATAAACAATTTAAAAATATCAGACGTAGCAAAACAAACATGGAGATGACAGAATCAGTTTTGGTTTTAGAGGTGGCAGAGAACAGAACATCCTTTTCTTGGAAACACTACACATCCAGGAGGAAAGCTGCTCTTTTGCAGCGTGTGTCTCAGCTTCTCCAGATATTGTTTGCAAAGTCTCAGGCAACGCTGGCCCATGGAAACTAATGTTCCAATGTTCACAGGAGTGTGGGCTCCCCAGCTCTCCTGGGGATGTTTATTCTGTCACCTCAATAAAAATAACTCTTGCAATTCTTGTGTATGAAGGCTAAAAAGTCTTAGTAGAGAACCTAGGAAATAAGTAATTTGGTGTTGTGGTTTAAGCCCAGCCTGTCACTCAGAAAACCACGCAGCTCACTCGCTCCCCTCTCCCCCTTCCTCCCCCAGCTCCTGGAGGGATAGTAAGGAGAATCTAAAGAATGTAACTCCCACGGGTTGAGATAAGAGCAGTCCAGTAACTAAGGTACAACACAAATCACTACTGCTACCACCAATAATAAAAATGATAAGGGAAATAACAAGGGAAGAGAATACAACCGCTCACCACCTAGCCCAACCGAGCAGAGAGAGAGAGCGATAGCCCTTCCAGGTAACTCCCAGTTTACATCCTGGGCATGACGTGCTGTGGCATGGAGTACCCCTTTGGCTAGTCTAGGTCAGGTGTCCCATCTCTGCTTCCTCCCGGCTTCCCCTCCTCTCTGGCAGAGCATGAGGCTCAGAAAGTCCTTGGTCAGACTAAACATTACTGAGCAGCAACTAAGAACATCGGTGTTATCAGCACTGTTCCCAGGCTGAAAGTCAAAAACACAGCTACTAAGAAGGAGAAAAATGACTGCTACTGCTGAACCCAGAACACACTACTATCCGTACACTGAAACTAACATTGTCAGAGTAATCAGTAATTCTACTGAAGACTACTAAAGAAAAGATTAAATGAAGGTGAGACCTGTTAGAAGAGACCTTTGCCATTCACACATAGTTGTGAGGAACTACTGCTATCCCTGTAACACGGAAAGTGGAAGGGGCCTGAGCATTGTATTCAGCCAAGTGAGAGTGACAGAAAGACTCAGACACTGTCCCTACACTATATCTCAGCTTCTGATTATTAATCCTTGATCTTTTTGAACATGTGCATTATAACAGAATGAATACAGGAGCCTGTACCTAAATCTGACCACGAACTTCACAAGGGGAAGAAAAAACCCATAATCAAATCAAGGGAAAAGAAGCCTAATGAAAGAGAAGCACTATACATTTCAATCAGTACTTGAAAATACTTCTAAACTGCCTTTTGCCATGTAACTTATTCAACAGATAGTTAAGCTTTAATACAGACAGATGCTAAAAGAGCAAGGATTTGTTTTTCTTTTCCTAACTCGTTTCCTTAGATCTTGATCTCTGGAACAGATGAAAATACAGCTTTTTGGAAAACATAATTCTGTAAGTCGACAGCTCTATTCCAGATTGTTATATATCAAATGACATTGCAAAGAAGCACCATAATCAGCAACAGATCAGTCAATTGTATCTGCATCAGAACTTCAATTCTATCTGTTTCATATTTTACCTGGTAAAACCTGTAACACAAGGCACATGAGGTGATCGAATTGTAAAAGTAAGAGTGAAAATAAACACCAGTATTATCAAAATGAAACACTATTGTACAAAGCTCCTAGGGAATGAAAAAAAAAAAAAGGTAAAGCAAAATTATAATGGAAGCCCTCACACTTGCAGCCACCTGTCTATCTTACAAGTAAAACCACATCTTTGTTTTGAGGAAGTATGCATTACATTTCAGGAAATACACCAATTTCAATTTTTAAAACCCCAAGTAATCTTCTAACCCAGAAAAAACAGGTCTGAATCACCCATTTTTCTCTTCCAAAATCCTCCAACTGCAGGTAGCTCTCCAAAACCAAGGCTAAATCCCACACCTCTTTAACAGATTTTACTCAATCCTCATTTGGACTAACTCCTATCAGCTTGCTAGTTCTCACCTCCTCCAATCCTTTTACCACTACTTTGTGTCAGCAAGAGTTTGCCCAGGGTTTTCAGAGTGCAGATGTGGCCAGACCTGAGCGGACTCCCATGCAGTCCAGACACACCTAAGAAATGCAGGTGAAGTAGTCACCTGTGCAGGGCCACAGCGTAGCACAAGTGTAGCTCTGCTTCCCAGAGCAAAGCTTTCAGAAGCACCTGGAAAACCTCCCTGATCATTTTCTGTTACATTTCAAACTGAGGTCTAATAAAAGACTTCAGATTTGAAGATGTGCACCCAGAGAGATCAAATTAAAACCAGGGAAATCTGACAACTGGCTAGGCTACACTATTGTCAGGTACAATCAGCTTGCTTGTTTGGGTAAATGAAACACCCTGGCACATTTCCCAATGCCATTTTACCTTCCTCTCTCCCTCTCCCCCCCCCCCAACTTTTTTTTTCCTGCTTAATAGAAGATTATCAATCTCTGGAATCCAAAACACCATTAAGAGCTCAATGTTAGTTATGTCAGTACACAAATAGTTAAAAAACTAAATACATTCGGTATCCAAATTACTGATCAACTGAATTCAAATACTTTAAAGATATTCCTCAAAAAAGATAATCTTCAAATGAAGTAAGGAACAACTTCTATGCACCATCAATCCTTCCTACTGAAGCTGGAAGCAATATACCATTCCTTTGCATAAGAGAGTATGAGAATCCTAACGTAAACTTCTATTAGATACTAAGCTGTGGACAATGTCAGCAGATGTCTCCATGCAAATTTTGTCCTTGCAATGATACATTATGCTGCTTGCAAAGACTTTAAAGAACACAACCTACTTTTTCACTTGTTTCTCTTACCAGCTAACACTGTATAGTCAATACAGTGGGGGGGATCCCCAATCTTCCGTCCACCTGCAGTCAGAATGACTAAATCCTTATAATACACATTTCCTACCAGTCCAACCAATATGCAAAATGCCTCTGTCAGATAAAACGCTGCATCAAAATGTGTTTTCAAACTCATAACCTACTGCACTGTACAACAAAGGAGCACTTACTGCCATTGTCGTCAGAATCTTCACTGCTGCTAGGAAGCCGACGTCGTTTCATGATCTCCCGGGGAAACAGCAGGCAGCCTGCAAAGCAATGAGACAGCACTTAACCCAAGATAATAATACACAGTCATCAAGTTGTGTTGCTGATGGCATTCGAGGATTTACAGCACACAAAGGAAAACAAACAACTTTAAACAGCATCTGAAATATGAATAGTGACTCTCTCAGGGATGCTTAATTAGGCAGTCATCAGATGAGCAAGTGAACAAGATTGGAGAGTATCAATGACAGCCCCACCAACACTTTCATCCCTAAGCAAAAGCATATTTTGTTCTGAGAGGTCTTAAAATCACTAAATAGCTGCAGTCAATGTGCTTGACTTCCCCTGCCCATTCTGACACTGGATTTGGAATACAATAACATTTGTACTGCTTGTGTAAATATTTGCTTTGGCTAATATGGTACTGGAACCATTTTATTCCTGTTTAAAGTGCCAGATTTACAAAATCGAAGTTTAAAGTCATCCACATATATATGTGTGTGTATTTATATATATATACATATGAAAGAAGTATCAGCAGTAGCCAGCCAAGTTTTCCCACGTTAACTAAACATGCAACACCTATGCCTTGGAAAGCACCACCCTCTCCGGTGAAAGTGTTAATTCCTCCTGCAGGCACATTTCTAGCACCATGCCCAACACTGTTCTTCAGGAATCAGACCACCAACTGATTGCACAGAAGCTCCTATAAACTGCCAGACTTCTACCAATATTGAGTTCAACTGCACATGAGCCAGTGATGCAAAGACAAAAAGTTCAGTATCTTTTTAACAGCTATTCACAGGGTGTTGGTATTTTCACAAGTATTCTCTGTGGAATGAAATCAAATTCAGAAAAATTAAAGAAGCTGTAAATAGCTAGTGTGCACTTACATGTATAAAGCTATTAAAAGGTGTAAGCTGAAGATCAGAAAAAACATGACAAGTGTTGAACGGCACATCCACCATGAGTTAAAATGACAAGGATTCTAGAAGCAGATCAAATCCCTTGATTCTGTGCTTACGACTTATCAATCACAGTATCAATAAGGTCTGAGTGTTCCGCTGGCAGCAAAGCCCTCATACGTACCTCAGACGCACAGATTTGGAAATCATGATGCTGAAATACTTCTTTGCAGAAAATCTAACCTCATTTTCACATGAGCTGAGATTTCATAGAAAGCCTTCAACAAAACTCTTTTCACTGAGCCTTCCTTTTTTACATTATAGTTGCAAACAGAGATGGGGGAAAGCCTCCTTCACAGAGAGTCACCTTCCAGAGTGGGATTTAACATGGTTGTCTGTGAAACTTTTAACAGTTTTGAGCTGCAAACTTCGCTCACTGAAGGTAAACTGAATGGTTCACTTCACCAAAACCTTTTGTTATCATTTCACAGAGCAGAAGTTCATAGATAATGTCTAACGCCAGAGAATAAAGAATCATAAATGACAACCTCTTACAGTGCTAGAATTCTCTCCAAATGAAATGCTTTGAAGCAGACCAGAACTCTGTGTATGGCAGACAGAAATGCTGTCAATGAATAAATACACAGATCGCTCTAGACCATCAAAGTCATCTGAATACACATCCGGTATAAATGTAGTAGGTCCAGAGCCAAGTTCTGACACAGTCACATATCACAGAAAGCCAACATTCAGGTTTAGAACAGGCCAAGACTGAAAAATCAATTAGCTGCTACAAGGCCAAGGATATGGAAGAAAATAAAAAAAGAAGTTATCTCACAAATGTAGCTGGGATATTCCTGGTCAAAAATCTTCATTTCTTGGTTCATTCCTGCATGGTCTGAAAAGTACTATGTACCATAATGCAAAGTAGCATAGTGTACATACACTGAGACACACTCATGACCTTGCAAGGAGTAAGCAAATTTGACATCCTACTCCTCCACATCTTTCTGGATACATGTGTTTTGAGTTCATCTTTTCCCACCCCTACTTACTGCAAATTCACAAAGTAAGGGAAGACCAGGAAGCTTCTCCTCCCTACCTGGTATTTAAAAAAATCCCCAACAAACTAAAGAGTTTTGTGGTTGGTATTGTTTAAAGGAAAGAATGGTATTCACACCTCCCAGTCCAAACACTCTCCATAGCTCTGCAGGAAAAAAGAGAAGATAGAACAGAAGCCACTTCCCTGCAGTACAGAGTATTAGGTAAGACAGCTAATTTCCTTGTCCACTCTGGTCAGGTTTCTGAAGTTGGCCTGTGAAAAGCTTGTGTTCTCAAAAATAACAGTCAAAGAAATACACCATCTGATGCAGCTTCGGTGAGATTCCTTTACAGAAGCCACGGGAGGGGAGTTAAAATCCAGTGATCTCATTTTCTCATCTTTGAACCTGAGTTTACAGGAAGCTAAATCACAGATGGAAAACGCAGCATTCGGCTTCTTAGAGCAAGTCTCAAACCTCCCAGGATCAATCCCCTGGAACTTTTGCCATTATAATAAAACAGGTTTTTTCAACTTCTAAAATAATTTTACACTGTTCCCACCAGATGTTCATATCCACAGTTCAGAAAACGCATTCTAGAGAGAACACTACAACAGCTAATAAGAACTGCAATCACACAGAGTGAAATGCTGCTGTCCTTTAGGGTATCACAGTGCCTGTAGCTCAAAGACTATTGGTTTCTATTGGGCGATGGTGATCTCAAAGTCACACAAGAACGGCATTCGAAATAAACCCAGTGATGGTTAGGTGCAGACTTGAAGGCACAGGCTTTCCTTGCTCAACCACATCTTCCCAGCATGTTTAGAGAATACTGTGAATTCAAGTAACACTTTTTTAATCTTCAAGGGAAAAAAAAAAAAAAAACTAACCTATAGTAACTCTTTTCATTAACTAAAAATAAGGAGGCATCACTATTACACTGAAAAAGGCAGAACGTAAAAGCTATCAAACTTTTCAGTAAAATTACTTATTTACTTCTCTTTCCTTTTCTTATCTGAGATTTGAGGGCCAGAAATATTACTTTCCTTTCAATTTCTTGCCCTTCACAGCCATGAAAATGTTGTTATTTTTCACCTGACTTTATTCTGACCCACGCTTACTATACCCAGGTGCATATACAATGCATCTGGTCCAACTCTGAGCTCATCAAAACGTATTCTGAAACTAAAGTACACCTGTCAATTCCAACGAGTCAGAAGTAAACGCAGGTTCATCAAGACTGACTGTACCTCAGCTAGTTTAATGGCACATATTGGCTGTGATCACTATACCTGTAAGCAAAATAAGCATAAAAAGGGTGAAATATTTAAGACAAGCTTTAAAATTCACACCAATAGTAAGTAAAAACTATGCACTCGGTCTGTAGCACTTACAGGACAGGAAGAGGCCACCCAGGTTACCAAGCATAATTCCCAACAACTGCATGCAACCACATAATAGCTGTTTACTCCAGAAGTTTCCACAAAACATTCACTGCACCCACACATGCTTCAGAATAACTTGCCAACCCCCTTTGCAAAATGAAGCAAGGAAGCAGCCAACCAAGCAGTGCCCCTGAACCCTGTATCTCCCATCACAAACATTTCTACAGGAGTTTTTCCCAAATTCTTACCCCAAAAGGGCATTTACCCACATACTGCTCACCTGCAGAGCAAGCCCACACTTGGGAAGCTACAAGAGTCCAGCAGCCCTGGGCTGCTGCATCACTAAGCCAAACATTCCCCAAGACTTCAGTGACACGTGTAAATAACCCAACAACTTTGGCATGTCATTTCAGTTTCATTTCTTGAAAATATGATTGCTTCTTCACTTTAAAAGCATCCATTCAGAAATCAGACAGACCAACACACAGCATGCTGACAGTTATCTGTTGATGGTTATTTCTCCTAAGGACTCTATTATAACATTAACCCATTTATTGGTGGGAAAGGGGAGAAAGGGAGAGAGAGATCAACACACAGACAACAACAAAACACACACATGGACTCAGGCAAATGCCAGCCTTCAACCACACTCATCAGTGGCTCTTCCATCCTTTCTCATCATGCTAGCTCTGGAAGCGAAGCTTTACTCCTTGATTAGGTACAGACCTCAAACATACAAACATAACTCTGGATTTACATGGTACAACTGCTACAATTTACATGGTACATTTTTAAAGGTAAGATTACACTGCGTGAAATGTTTCTTCTGGCTACTCCATTTTGGAGAAAGCACTAAACCTTTTCTAACATACTTGCAAAATGCTACGCAAATGAAATGACTGGACAATATTCATATAATCAATGTTAGGCCAGAAAATCACATTTGGATTTACATATCCTTGTGGAGGTGAGCAACAAACATCTAATTCTACAGAAGTAACTAGACACAGTTAGGAATGCAGACACTGCTGTCCACTTCCGAGTATCTGCCGGCAGATGTAGTACAGTGGGTTAGAACTAGCAACATGACATCGTACAGCAAATTCACTGGTCACTATTTTTACCAGTATGCATTATCATGCTCCTCTGATCATAGAACCAACAAAAGCCACAAACCATGCTGGGCAGTAACACCAAGATCCTCCTTCTTCTATTTCTTCCACACTGAAGTCCCAGGAGTTGCACAGGTTAAGAGTGAAAAAAAATCCAAATCCTTATTCCTAGCTTCTTCAGAGCAGAAATCCCCCATAAAGCTGGCACAGCAGTACGCCCATGTGCAACACATCACAGAACTTTTTATGTTACTACTGCACACTTAAGAACACCATATACTTTTTCCTCTCTGTTTGACCCCAGTAGAGAGACATGATCAAATAGGAAGATATAAAGTGTGTCACTCTTTGTTATGCAAATAGCTAAACAGAACCAGATTTTGAAAAATAATTATACATGAAAAAAATCTATATCCTCAGGTCAAAGGTTTTACATAGCACAATTCTTACTAAAGTATTTTCAAGGGCTGTATAAACCTCTGGGAAAAAGGCATGTATAATTGAAGCCCTGACAGACAATTAACTGTAACCACGCTAACGTGTGTCGCTACAACGAACTGCACTGAACAGCTGCAGAGACAGAATGGGAAGAAAGCAGAATTATGACAGATGTACATCCTGAAGACAAACTGGAAAACTGGCTTTTACTGAAAGTAGCCCACTAACTGCAATGGAACTAAGACCTAATTATCTCTAGTAAACAAGAAATCGCTTCAAAACACTTATTGTAAAAACAGAAGTGTGACACAGTCTTAATGACATGGATAGTAGATGAAGACATTTGGTTTGTATCTCACAAACAGGTAAAATCCATGTAGAACTTTATTATTCCTCTTTAATCCCTAGGAAAGCTTTGACAGCAACATTTTATGGTCACAAAGAAATAAAAAGTTATTTAATTAAATACCACAATACTACATAGCACAGTCCACAGTACAAAAGAGCCACAGACCTTGAATTTGCAGAAAAAAGTCTTCCAAGTCTCATGAAACAAGAAAGTATGTCCCAATGCCAAGAGTGTTCTCCACAAGGAATATTCCTGCTGACTTCAGCACACCTATTCGAAATTTGACAAGGAAAAGCAGAAGCACAATTTGGATGTAGGAGCCCAACACTTTTCAGCAAGTCACACGCTCATTTATGCACCTGTGCAAGTCAGCTCATAACACTACCCTACAACCTGGGCAGTGGCAGGAAATTATTCCCAAACTGTGCCGGTGAAACTGCCTGCCCAAAACGTTGAGCAATGATAAACTGGGCTCCATGAATTGATTCAACCCACCCTGCACCTATCGCAGTTCATCTCTTCCATACAGAAAAAGCTGTCAGCTTGGTCAGCTCCAGCTGAAAACAGGAGCGTGAAGCA
Source organism: Coracopsis vasa (assembly GCA_026283785.1). NCBI lineage: Eukaryota > Metazoa > Chordata > Aves > Psittaciformes > Psittacidae > Coracopsis > Coracopsis vasa. Next base: position 19,870 of record JANHGB010025887.1, on the reverse strand, counting down.
GCAGTACTAACCACATGCAGAAAACATCTGAGGAAAGGCTGGAAGGGTTTGGGTTGTTGGTTTGGGTTTTTTTTCAGTATTCTGTGAATTGGGAATGAAACAAGAGAAGCTGGAAGGGAAATCTGCAGCTGTGAGGGGAAAGCGGAGTTTATTACTATTATTTTAAACATATGTATTAAACATAGCTCAAAAGCAGGCAGCGAGTGGTATCTGATGCCAGAGGGAAAATCCTGCCACTAAAACGTACAACCCTTGCTGTTTCAACAATATCCCACTGAGTGTGAGAAACCTCTAGAAATAGAATCATAACAAGCATATTTTGGCATAACTTTTACGAAGGTTTTAGGTTTGCAAGTGTGGGCAGCTTCTTACTTAAAAGACAGCACCTGCTTAAAAAGGAAATTATTCCAAATCACCGCTAAATCCTGCCACTAAAACGTACAACCCTTGCTGTTTCAACAATATCCCACTGAGTGTGAGAAACCTCTAGAAATAGA
>JANHGB010025887.1:0-14050 GCA_026283785.1 Coracopsis vasa | reverse complement strand
TTTTGGGGGAATCTTTTCCACTAATTCTTGCAGTCTCCACACAGGAAGATGGAGCTAATGATGTTGAGTTCCTTCCCACTGTTAAACTTAGCCCAAGTATTACTTGGAACCCAAAACTACTCTTCTGCTCTTTTAGTTCCAGTTCTTAGGAACTTCTATTTTCTCCTTCTTTATTTGGAAGATTAGAAACTTGAGGGGAAGAACACAGTCCAGATCCAAACCAGCACTACTAAGACTTTAGCTCGCACTTAATCTTCAAGTGTAAGAACTTCGGAGAGCTTTAGCATCTTCTGTGAGATGTGTGCATACTGCAGTGAGATAAGGTGGATACATAGTTGAGTCAAATCCTGTTGAGATCCATTTTGTCTCTAGTTGGTCTACTCACATGAGCAAGGGGGAGGGAGGACCCATTTTGAATCATGCATATGTGAATCTATACTGCTTACAAACTGCCTAAGCACAATATTTTTAACTCCTGCAGAAATAAAACTTGCTCACACAGCTCATGTATGGGCTGTAGAGGAACACGGTTATCACAGTTCTGTCTAATCCAAATACAGCATTTATGGCAACACAGCACCTGGCCACTTCACAAAATAATGCACAAAAATTAATCGGTGCTCTGGCTTTTTCTTCCTTCTCTTTATCTAGAAGCACTGAATTTTGGTGTGTCTGGATTAGGGAGGCCAAAAAGACTAAGCTTGAGTAGTATGTTATTTCCTTTTACTCTGAAGCTGAGGTTTACAGCTCCCAGGATTGCTTATAGGAGTGATTTGCATATTCACAGGCCATACTCCAAAGATGTGCTTTCTCCTGTGCACACAAGCCTCATTTTTCTGTTTTATAGTTCCTTTGTTTTATTGAAATATAATTGTTGTGAGAGGTTACTAAATGGGTGTATGAGCCAATACCCCAGTAAGAAGTTGTACCACTAAGGGATGAGGATGGAGAGGGACGAAAATGAATCTTTACAGTGGAACATTATATTTAACATACTATCAAACATGGTGCTTGTAACAGGGAGCCTAGTCTAGTCTTTTTAATGACAATATTTGAGAAATAGAGATTATAATATTCATTTTGTGTTTGGGTAGGCAAGGGCATACAAAGGTTAAGTCATTTGCACAAGTCACATGTTAAGTCAGCATTAAAACCAAGAATAGAAACCTAAAGTCATGCCTCCCCATCCAAGGTTTCTAATGATTAAACTATATCCTCTCCTTTGGCCTGGTCCGTAGCACATTAACACAGTACAAAGTATCCCTCCATGACATTTGGCACATAGATATCTTAAAATATTCTTGCAAACACAGTCATTACATGGATATGCATCTGCTGACATTGTGTATTCATCTGAAAGTGAACTGGTAATGGGTATGTCCAATAGGTAAAATTTACTAAATTCCAAAATCTTAAAGAACAGCTACTGAAACCAAGTGTTTCTAAATTACTCGAACTGAAAAGCAGAAGCTGACAGGAAAACAGTGGAACAAGAACCTCAAGGGAACAACTAGAAGCAGGCGGTTAACTTGCAGGTCTGTGAGTTAAGCAGGATGAAGCTGATGCATCACCTTTAAGGTAAACAACACCATTTTGTACATGATGAGAAAAGTAATTAGCAGGCAGGGTAATGCCCTAAGTACAGGAAGAATGGATTGTGAAAACCTCAGGCAAGTGCGAGTTTAGCAGTAGCAGATCAAATCTCAGTTGAAGTATACACATGTGCCTATCTGGCAGCTCATCAAGCAACATTACACTGGCTAATCTAAATGAACTTCAATATTAAATTGTGTTTGTGCAGGCATAAATCATGTAGGGAAAGAAAGGTGCTGTGACAAGACTCATAGAAGGGTTCAAAAGAATCTGATTACAGATTTTCTGATTGCAGAGTGCATCCTGATAGCTGCTTGCTAAAAGTGGAGTAGTGGTACCAGTTTATTGGGGAAACACAACAAATATCAATTTCTTTTTTCAGTAACAACCTGGTGCCAAAATGACCTAAAGAAAAAGGCAGCTTCAACTCTGGATCCTTTGAAGTCAGAAACAGATTAAACTTGAAAAAAAAAAAAGAAAAAAAGAAAAAAAGATCAGCTGTTGAAATTGCTCTGAGCAATTTGTGGTAACATTTCTGGAAAGAGCAGAAACCTTGGAAGTATCTTCCCATGTGGCCTTTCTGGGTTCCACTCGGTACTTTATGGAATTGCCCCAGAGTAGTTTCTATTTGCGATCTCCTCCGGGACAGCCTCTTCCAAATGTGATGACTCACAGTTCATTGAATTCAAAGCTGTTTCCAGACCACAAAACTGAGGTGTGCCACAAGGGCCAAGAGATCATACACTCCATGGCAGAAAACATGGCTAGGACAATTAGACATAAGTTACAATGCAGAAGAGATTCTCTGTTCATCTTCAATAGCTGTAGCTCCCCCTCCTCAGTTTACCAGTTTAGCAGTTTCCATGCTCGAAATCCCCCTTATGGAATGTGTCAATCATAATTTTGACAGAGGGAAAATTTTCTTATAGTATCATAAAATCACAAACCGGTTTGTGTTGAAAGGGACCTTAAAGCTCATCTAGTTCCAACCCCCTGCTGCGGGCAGGGACACTTCCACTAGACCAGGTTGCTCAAAGCCCTGTCCAACCTGGTCTTGAACACTATTTCCTAGTTAGCAATCCAATAATTTCAAATGCAGTTGTCCTGAAATCTACTTCAAATATTTCAACTTTAGCTCAATAGTACACAGATGTAAGGCCACAAGGGTGTAAAGAAGCCATTACTTGTAAATAAAGAAAACTTAAGTCAAACAAATAGACAACTGTTGTTTACTTCAGTTATTTTACTTTACCAATTACATGGTTGAGAAATTAAGTTATTCAGGGTTTAACACATAGGAAAACTAAATTGAATATCTGTGGCAATATTGATTGCTGAGCTTTTCTACGGTTTCACTGCATAAGTAAGCACAAAAGCAAAACAGTTCAGAAAGTTTTAATTGGCATAAATGTAATAAAAGCTGCCTCACATACTTCCATTTCACTATTACATATATTCAGAGGTTCAACACTACCAAACAGGACTTGCAACAAGAGGCTCAAAATATCCAGTACAAAAGAACCCTTACACAACAGAGGAGTTGAACCCTTCTCTAACCTCCCTCCCAAAAAAGGGGGGGGAGTATTGGGATACACAAGGCAGTTTATCCCATAGATCAATGAGCCACATAACCTTGCAGCAAATGGCCTTAGCTGCCTTTCTGATCCAGCCAGCATTAATACAAACCCAATGCAACACAGTCTCATGCTGTTACTCTTCCGCTTTGCTAAGAGCTTTTCAGAAATACACACTCCGGAGGAAATGCACAAACATCAGAAAATCTGCAGTACCCTTATCAGGTAGAGAATTATTACCTATTTTGCAAGTAAGAAAGACATTGAGACATAATAGCAGAGAGAGACAAATAAAAACTGCACCTGGCAAAGCAAAGAGACTCAATCTCATAATCCAACCCTAACTTACTGCAATAAATTACTCCTTCAGAGCTGTTTGAAACTAAACAGTATAAAAGGTCAGCTACCCTTAATGCTGCATTTGAACACTGGATGTGTCTAAGCCCAAATTTCTGCTTCAGGCTCCAGGAGAGCAAGGAGAGTCACAGGAGGTAGCAGAGTTTTTACACATGAAGATGTTCATAGGCAGAATCTCAAACAGCTGCACAGTAAATTTTCACTGCACATACTGCAAGCATTCAGGATGTAAACAGCCCTCAAGTCATTTCTTACCATTTACAACAGCAATTCTGAAGTTACTTTTTTTTTAATGGACAAAGGACTTTATAGCTTATTTAGAAGTTTCATCTCCTTTGTTACTGCTCAAAGCCGAGACTGCCACAGATGTATATAACTAAGCACACAGTGAAGAATGAAGAAAACTTGGACATCAAATCATTACTCTGGCTCCTGTGAACTTTGCTTCACTAAGCAAAAAAACCTGCAGCAAACAAAATAGGCTCTGACCTTCCAGAACAACATGAAAAAAAAAAGTCTGATCTGCTTATGCGGGCAGATTTTGGCACCAGGTAAACATCTATGTTTGCTCCTCAAATTACACAACTCGGAAAAGACTCTCTCCCTCTTTTATCCAGGACATGCTTTTAAACCATCACGCATGTATGTTTCTTTGACAATGTGAGGCAGATTACTTTCCTCACATGGAAGTGCAAGCACTGGGGCAAAGTCAGTGTGCCAAGTGCCTGTAACCTGGTATCTCTAGAGGAGGAATGGGCACATCCTACATCGAGCACACGTATCCTTTACGTAACTGCCAAAACCACAGTTCCAGCCTACTCTGCTTCTCAAATACTCAGCCAACCATAGCAGCATCTCTGCCCTTGGCCAAAGCTAAAGGTGAGCCCACAGTGTTTCAGATCTCTCCTGGAAAAGGGCCCAACTACTTAAGGGAGCCAGGCAGAGTCTTCAGCCCCAGCACATCAATGGGGGAAAAAAGTTTATAGAAGATAAGTTCAGGAAAGCCTGAAAGAGCTCCAGGACCGAAGTACAGTTCCATGCCAGAGTACAACTTGTGCCGGCACTCTGCTGTAGTGCACTGGATTGACAACATCTGTAGTAAAGCATATATTGACTGACAGGCTGGACAGATGCACAGCAGGAGCAAGGGATTGCTTCTCTCCTACGTGCTGGCGCTGGAGCCTAGAGCTCTGCCTAGGCTCTACCTTTACATGTTTATCTTTATTTCATGTTTTACAAAGAGCTCCTCCTGTGGGTTCTTTGGGGTTCCCCCCCCTTTTGAATGAAATTAAACATCTTTCATGACTTCCTTAATGAACTGCTGCAGGTGTTGTGCACTCAGTAGTGCCTGACATACACCTCAAATATTCTAGTTAGCTTGTCTGCAGGAGTTTGATTGCAGTGAAGGAAACCAGTGACAGCAAAAAGGTCCCAAACCTCAGGTAAAGTAATGAGAATCCAAGATCACTGACTGTGTAAGCCCGGTTGCTTTGTGTGAACAGAATGATTAAGTATTGAAATGTGTACATCTGTCATATGCTGTCCCCAGCAAGGGAGCCCCAGTGACTAAGCTGGTTACCCTTCACAATACAATGAACATCAGCTGGTTAAGTGTTTTAAATCCTTTTAAGGTTGCCAAAGATACACTAATACTCCAAATTCTGTATTTTTCCATACGCACAAAATCTTTCTCTACTACATACACACATGCATGCTTTGTTTTTGCAAGTATCTCAAAGTCTGGATACCTCCAAGCCTAGCTAAGGGAAGAAGACATCAGTACTTGTCTTACTTCAAAAATTGCTTGCACGTACCTACAGTTTGTAAGCACCCATTGGAACCAAAAGCAGGAGTTGAAAGTCTGTTCTCACCAGGAATGAGTGTTTATGCCACTTACATCTGTGGAGCCAGGATTCTTCCTGAGCCTATGTCTTATAATTGCAGAGAATTCTACGTAGCCGTTGCCGTTCAAACTTTGTGATGTGTTTTAATAAACTGATTTCTCCAACACAACACACTACCTTGATTGAAGACCAACCTCTCAACCTGAACATCCAACAAGGATTTAGTTGACAGAGGGTTTAAAAGCTGCATGTTATTTCCAGCACATGCACCAAATGAAATCATACTGCTACACTAACCCAGTTTACACTTCCTAGCACAAAACCAGACACATTTAACTCTGAAAATTTAGGCCAGGTCCAGGAGTATTAAGCACAAGTAAAGTGAAAAATGAGACTAGGTTCAAAGGACTTTGATGTCCAAGGCTAAAAATGCAGTTCAGCAAATTCTTGCTCCTCTGTCTGACTCTGAAATAGTCTAAACTGACATAGTACCTCCCTGCATGATTGCAACATTCCTTGAAGATCTGCAGCTCTTATTTGTTTGGCATGATCTGAAATGCTTGAGTTTGCATAATGAGGTCATGGCTCCAGCCTCAGCCCAGTGAAGCCAGATGCGATGGTCTAGGGTTACCTATTGGTTAGATGCTTCCACTTGCTCCACGCTGAATTTCGCAACCCAGTGCCACAGAGCCAAAGGGCCTGCTTGTTCTCATCCTGCTTCGTGACTAGTATGTACTCTGTTGCACAATGCCTCAACTTTAATAAAAGAGATGGAGAACACACATCTCTGCCTAAGTTTGGGGGTAAACCATTGTATCTCATGTCTTTGTGCTTACTTATTCTGTTCTGGCTATACTGCTTTTTTACAGGAAGAAACTTAATGCTTGACTCATTTTTTAAAACAACACTACTATTTAAGGTCTGAAACTTGCATAACACTTTTGCTAGCTATGCTACAGACACAGGACACCAACTAGGATATCTCAACTCTTTTGTGTTTTTAACCTATATTAATAGTAACAGTAATTCAGCTCACACTTCCCTATTGAGCAATCATTTTGTTCCCCGTACAGGAAAGTCTCTGGCATATGGAGGCCACAGCTTGCAGGAATAAACAAATAAGACATTTTCTAAGAGATGAAGTTCATAAGGATGTTACAGTGCTTCACACTGACAGCAAACCACATGAATTTCCTTCAGGAAAAAAAGCCCAAAAAACAACCTTTTGAAAGAAACAAGTGAAGTTGCAATTTTTTTTGTTTGCACTGAGGTTACGTCACTTATCTCTTGGGTACAGATGTCACCAATAGCCACATGCCTGGACTCCAGTTAAATTATCGGTTTCCTTTAAATAGCTTGAGAGAAGAAAAACAGCAAGAATGTTGCATAGGGGAGGCCTGGTCTTGAGCCTATTTTGAAAAATTTTTCAGTTTGGCCTCCATGTGTTGTTCTACAGGTTTTCGTATACCAGTATTTCTCATTTGTGCCTGCAGACTCCGTAGCTGCATATGTAAGTACCCAAACTACACAGAATGCAGGCACAGCACCTGCACACACTGAAGCCGCCTCTAGACAAGCTCTAGCTCTTCAGCCCAAACATTTTAAATGATCTCCACCCATCAGGAGACCACTCTTTACCTGCGTTTAAGATTCTTATTTTAACCCTCAAATCACTGGTCCTCATGAGTAGCGTTAGGTTTTCCAATGACATTACACAGAAGTGTGCACACCCAGTTGTTTGTAAGTCAAGATATGAAGAGGACACCTTAATCCCTTGATTCCCATAAAGTGCATCACACTTAAATTGTCTCCTATAGCTGATATATAGAAGACTTGAGAAATATCAGGTAGGTGAGGCTTCCGAAAAAAAAAAAAAGAAAAAAGACCAGAAAAGAGTAATTCTGTCAAATTTCAGGTTGCAGAATGCCCTGCATCACTAAATTAACCACTGATGCTTCAACTGAATCCACCATGTCTCTACAAACACTACCAGAACTAAAAGAGTACGCATATCTCAGGGTCCTATTCATGATCAGAAATTCACAGCCAAATACAGGTAGTACCAGGAGCATTCCAAGATTTCTACAGCAAAATTTAATGACTTCATGTTAATAGGTAAATATGATGAGCTTTACAAACGACTGCTGAGGCATTAGAGATCATTAGTCCCACAGAGAAAGCACTAGCATCCTGCAGTATCAAATGGTTTATCGCTAATTCACAGAGACTGAATCCACAAACACATTTCTTTCACTTTGTAGTTGCTTAATTAATTACATATATTAAGCAAATTAAATTGAATGATGCAGCGGGTACTCCCAAGGCAACCAATGGCTCTGTCACCAGCAATTTGCTTCTTTTCTGTTCAGAGAAGTCCTCCCAGTTTTCTTTTTCTTTTAGCAGCAAAGAGAATCATGAAAGCATGAAAGCTGTGATCTCACTAGCACAACAGAAATCAAAAGAGACTGCTGTTGCATTGAGATCAGGAAGATGGCTCTGAGAGAAGAACTTCATAAACATGTGCATGAGTGAGCAAGCAACCGAAACTTTGGAGAATCTTCAGATCGCAATCAGAACATCCCAGTGCAACTTTTCCTTATGGTAAGACCAGAAGCAGCCCACAGATAGTAATAAAGGACATAGGCATTTGCAAATTAGTTCTAAACTTCCTAAGTGGAGTCTTCTAGAACAGCATGATTTATAAAAACTAACATTTAAATAATTTTTAATATGTCAGATTAACACTAATGACTGTAATATTTACTGATTTGTCATCATTATATAAAATGTTAGAAGCAATTGTAAGCTGGTAGTTAACTTTTTGGATAAAGCTGTTCTGCTAATTCAGTTTCCTCTTGTATAAAATAATACAAATTAAAAATCAGCGCTCAGATCTCATGTGGTTAAAAGCATAGATTGTTATTTTGCTTGAAAACAGAGCAAAAGCAGCAAGAAGAAAATGTTTGTCCAATATTTTCAGTACCATACAAGCTGCTATGAAGAAAGTTAACTGCCTGCCAGGCAGACCCAGTACCTCCCCAAATACATTTACACACATTTAAGTCCAGAGGCATCAACTGGACTATTATACCTAAAATTAAACAACTTCCTAAGTTTTTGGCAGACAGGGTGCTAAAGTGCCCCAGACAATTAACAACTTAGTTTTTAAAAAAAGAGAAAACAGTTTACTGATACTTCAACTTAAATGTTTAGGAGGTAGTTCTCCTTTTGATAATATTCCTTAACGCATGTTCAGTGCTTGTACCGTGTTATCCCTGTTGTGTGTACGTATGTATTTTTGGTCACACAGACAACAGAACCTATACATGAAATATTACCACATTTTATTTTAAATGCACACCCATTTTTGTTACTTTAAAGATACAGATCTTTGCTGATAATCCAAAATCATCTTATAAAAGCAATTGCTGGTATTTGTGGAGCTCTGTTTGGATTTTTTTGAAAAAACAGATTATTGGCATTAATTTTTCCTGTACTGTGAGGGTAGGGGATATTTGAGCATCATGTCTTCCTCTCTCATACAAAAAAATCACCTCAAAAACCCCAAACAAACAAAAAAACCCCACAACCCACCAAGAAAAACCAGAAAACAAGCGACCCCACCTCCTAGCCCCCCAAACTGAAGGGAACATACATGAAGGGCAATTCCACAGCTATATTGTGGTAAATTATAAACCCCAAAGTGTCCCTTAGTGGATGTGCAGAATGTATGATTCAGAGTTCGGAATATCCTCATTTCCTGACACTTTTCTGGCTTTTCCTCTGTATAAGAACTGCTGACTGTTACACTTAATGGGGAGGGGCACCCTTATTCTGCACTGGTTTAGGTTCCAGACTTCAGAATGACTAATTCTTCTCTTCTAGTATTACAGACACAGTTCAGAAAGGCAAATGTCATAAAATATAAAACTTGAGGGTTAATGCCTTTCCCAATTTTTTATTTTTTTTTTTACCCAAATTTTGGGACATAATTTTTAGAATGTTCTTGGAATACTCCATTAAATGTTAAATTTATTCCATGGTACAAGATCAAAACACTTCTTCCATACTCATTGATATCAGCCTTCATACTTTGAATTAAAGGTCAAATGAATCAAGCGACTTAAATCTTACACAACTAAAAGGAAAACAGAAGAGAAGTTGATGACTAGAGCAGCAGAACATTCAAACTCTTTCACTCCAGACCTTTGTAGTGGTTTTACTTTAATGTCCAAATATATGCCATGATTACACCAAACCCTTCTGTCCTTTGATAAACAGCAAAAACAGCAGATGGATTAAAGATTTTAATTTATATAGACCACAGCAATAACATTTTCAGGAGAAAGTTGCTCATTAGATATACCAAGCTCCAAATGCCTAAGAAAACAATCTGCAATTTGGTTTCTTTCTTCAAAGCAGGAGCTGGCCATAAAATTTTCCTAGCTTGAACCCAAAATCTGATGAGCCATCCCTTCCTGTGAATAGGTAACTAAAGCCTAACAGCATTTTACTAATATACTTATAATCCACATGGTCAAAGTAAATAGCTCTTGCAAAGTATCTCTTCACCAGAAATCACAGGCTAGATCTGGCTGCCAAAACACAAATTATGTGTTCCCTCAAAGGTTACTTTGCTTCAGTCAATATAAAATTTCCTCATAAAAATTCTTCCATTAATTGAGGAGGACCTGTCTTGTGTCTTTTCTTTCATTTTAATGCTTCTTATTTCCTGTTCCTCATGGTTATTCTTTAGGTAGTCTTCATTCCTGGCAGTTGATCCTCCCAGCAGCTGCAACACCAGCAAGACGGGAGTCACTTGGACTCTGTTCGCCATGCAAAGAGTCACACTGGTGGCCCCTGGTTACTAAATGCAGCATGGTTCGTTGAGCAAGAGCACCCTCTTTCTGAAGCAATTTTTGTGCCAGGGACCTTGCTGGTATCCATGGTGGGTGAGTATCCTGTGACTGAATGAGATTTGGACTTCTCCAGCCAACTCGGTGTCATAAATACGTCACAGTCTGAAACTGCTGTCAAGACATTCATCAAGCTGTTAGGTTTCAGCCCTCCTTATTTAGTCTGCATGTGTCTAGGCCGACTTGGATTGAACAGGCTTAAGTATTCGCTCTGTCTTTGGCATCTCTGGTACATTTCCAGGGCACTCACAAGCTCTCTATCAGTCACTCTTTTCATGAGACTTCCTAGTCCAACCGCTGTTCTCAATCAACAAATACTGACCTTCCTCAAAACAGGCCCTTTGCTATATCTGTGACTCAGGATACTCAGATTTTCAGCACATTCAGGGAACACATGGCTACTGAAACAAACTGATCCTTAACCCTGTGTGCAACATAATTCCTGCAAATCTCCATTTTAGGAATCACAAGCGATTTGTAGAGTTAGCTTTTAAAAACATCCTCTTTCTGAATACACCCATGTACATACCTACCCAATTCTCTAAATAGCCTAAAAAGTGTCCAAGACTAATCTTTAAGTCCTCTAAGAAGTATATAGTTGTCTACATAGAGCTGCTTCTCTGAAACTGAAGGCCCAGCAAACATTAGCTTTACGTAGTCGTTTCTGTAAGGAAGGCCATACACTGACCTCAACAAAGCTACACAGGAAAAAAAGTCACATAAGACTTGTGGAACTGTTCATAGAAATAATGCAGAAGTGTCCTTATTCTTTGCATCATGAAGCTGACATTTCTCTGAGTGCATTTTCTCAATTATTGCCCACTTTGTAAGAATTGAGGAGAATTCAGAAAGTAAATGGAGTTTACTAACCAGTAAATATTGAGGTTTATACTCCATAATAAAGACAATCTGCAGAATCAGACAAAAATTGGCAGAATCTTTTTTGTTTAGTTTGATTGGTTTCATGAAAGTTATGTAATGAAAGTTCAGGGAAAAATCACTATGGCAATTTTTTTAAAAGCATCCATGCCACGGTTTGAGTTGTGGCAGGAGTTCTGCTATCTATCTATATTCTTGCAGTTTAGAAAGAAAGCCACCATGTAAGCACAAACAGCCCAAGATTTTAAACCAGGAAGTTTTTCTCTGGAGTTCTACAGTGCCAATGAGTAAAATTCAGGTCTGCAAGTCCAGTTCCATTGAAGAAATTCATTTCCATCCTTAAGAAACGACTGTCCTGCACTTCAGAAATGTGTTCCCTCAATACAGGTAAGAGTCCTTTGCATTTTTTCTAGTGGTGAAAATAAGACCTACTACTCCTTGAATTCAGCAAAGAATGTCTGTGAAAGAATGGAATTCTATTTCACTCTGGTAACCATCCACAGAATTCTCTACTAGCGTCTGATAAATTCAGGATGAAACAGATGCTAAATATTAAGCATCTGCTTTAAAGACTAAGATGCCAAACTGCTGTGCTGATGACCTATATTTTTCAGTAGGCTTTGTTGATGATGGTAAGGTCTAAAATGAGCTTGTAGGCTATCACTGATTAAAAATGCTATTCTGTTGAAATCACCAACAAAATGCTAATATTTAAGCTTAATTTTAGGATTCAAACCTCACTTGAGGTAGATGAGAATATGGCATAATTGTGGCTACCCTTTCATTAGCAAGTTGTGCAGCACAAACAGAGCAAGTCTGAAGAGCAAAACAGGTGTTACTGGAAGCCAAACCTGCATGCTACAGACGTTTCTGGAGGGAAGGGGAGATGCTTTATACTAGCTGTACCCCAGTTTCCTGCACTGAATGACCATTAGCAGTTAAAGCACTTTAAATATGGTCGTGTAGCCTGCCTCTTGTTTTAATCCAAAAGGAACTCAGTTTGTGCTCTCCAGGACAATTTGACAAGAGAAACCAACATGAGGTGAGGAAGAAGGATGGAAAGATTCATGTCACCAGGGCATCCCCTCTCTGAAGTAACACATTAACGTATATGCACCTGGTGATGATCAGCAGAAATACTTGAGGCAGAAAGCATCTAATATAGAATAAAAGGATAGAGAAATTACATATTTTCCATGAGGGGTCCACTCTTAAAAGCTTTCCCTCATTTAGTAACCTAGTACCTTTTCAGGAATGTCACAAAGCCTGCTAACTTTGGAGTAACGATTTAGGAAGGGCAAAAAAAGGTTAGAGCCAAGATGTCTGTTTAGTATTGGGATACACTAAGGAAATTTAAATGGGACTGTGGTAGGAAAAGTAAAATTAGAAGAAAAGGTTGTATTTCTCAGACATTTTTCCTTTGAAAGAAATGCAATTGTCTGTAGCAATATGGACACAGATGTTTTCAGATACAGAAATAAAATACAGATGCTAGAGACTAAGTGAACTTCATAGCTGTATATTGGTATAGACTGCCTGAAGAAGAATAAGAATCAGATTCTGCTCTTCGCCTCGTGTCCACCATCACTAAAACATCAAGGTGTTCTCAAAGTTGTAAATTCATTCATCATTACATCCAAGCAAGGGACATCTCCTTGTAAGTCTGACCATCCAGCATTCATCTCCACTAAATTTAAAGGATATAACAAGTCAGTGCAATTAAACAAGAATTCTAATATATTCCTGAGAGCCATTATTATCTTTTCTTTGTAAATTGAACCCAGACCTGTGGCCCAGGAGTTCAGATTTCTGTGGTCTGAGGCTGAGTTCTGCAAAGCACAGAGGTATGACCTTGCCTCAGCACTACAGAAAGATTATTGTTGAGCTGTGAGAGAGTATGCAAGATAAGAAGTAGTAATAAGTAAAAGTAAAAACAAAGATTAAAGTGATTTTCTTTTCTTTTTTCATTTAGTTGGAAGCAGTAGCTGAAGGACTCAAGAGCCAAATACAGCCATGAAAAGGTATAAAACCCCAAAGAAGTAACAGTAAAAAGTCAGCAAGATCAAGGAACAGTTTGTTCCAAGAAGCCACAGAGGCCAATGCTCCTCCACCTGACTAATGAGCAGAGACTCATCAGATGTTTGCATTTGGGGTGGTGCACACATTTCCGGTTGGCCTAATAGAATGTTGTTCCTGCCAATGTACTAGCCAATAAATAATTACTGGGTACACACTGGTTGTATATATTTCCACTTGCAAGTCTCTAGGCATAGTAAAGATATTAATGCTATCAATTTTGATACCTATTTTCCTATCAGTGGCATCATTACTTAATGATTTCAATATTCAGTGGCATTGCTACTCATTGATGCCTATTGATCTCACAACTTTGATATCGACAGGACCTGATGAAATCCATCCACAGGTCGTGAAGAAGCTGGCGAATGAAGTTGCTAAGCCACTGTCCATCATATTTGAAAAATCATGGCAATCAGGTGAAGTTCCAAATGACTGGAAAAGGGAAATATAAGCCCCATTTTCAAGAAGGGGAAAATGGATGACCCAGGGAACTACAGACCAGTCAGTCTCACCTCTGTGACTGGCAAAATCTTGGAGCAGATTCTCCTAAAAGTCATGTTAAGGCACATGAAAAACAACAAGGTGTTTGGTGACAGCCAGCATGGCTTCACTAAGGGGAAGTCCTGCCTGACCAATTTGGTGGCCTTCTATGATGGGGCTACAGAACTGATGGACAGATGTAGAGCAGTTGATGTCATCTACCTGGACTTGTGCAAAGCGTTTGACACAGTCCCACACGACATCCTTGTCTTTAAATTGGAGAGACATCAATTTGATAGGTGGGCCACTCGGTGGATAAAGAGCTGGG